>JAZKJV010000641.1:0-231008 GCA_037367405.1 Ottelia alismoides | reverse complement strand
TCCGTCCCTTGAGTCATCATGAAATGACTCTTCTCCCAGGATAAGACAAGATTGACCTCAATGCCAGCGCTTGAGCACACGGTCTAGGCAGTCAAGACAAGCGTCGAACCCATCGCCATAGACCGAGAAGTCGTCCATGAAGACCTCTAAACAGTCACCCACCATGTCCGAGAATATGGACAACATACACCTTTGGAATGTCGCCGGAGCGTTACGTAGACCAAAGGGCATCCGTCTGAAAGCATACGTCCCAAACGGACAGGTGAATGTCGTTTTCTCCTGGTCTTCGGGCGCAATGGCCACTTGATTGTATCCAGAGTACCCGTCAAGGAAACAGTAATGACTCTTCCCAGCTAACCGCTCGATAATATGATCGATGAAGGGTAGCGGGAAGTGATCCTTCTTGGTGGCCTCATTCAAACGTCTGTAGTCCACACAGACCCTCCCAAGAAGTTGGTACTCTGGTAGCGATCTCCTCTCCAGACTCGTTGACAACTGTAGTGATACCCGTCTTCTTGGGTACCACATGTAGCGGACTCACCCATTTGGAGTCGGAGATGGGATAGATGAAATCGGCGCTCCACCACCTTGAAATTTCTTTCATGACAAACGTCTCGAAGATTCGGGTTCAGCCGCCGTTGGAACTCACGCGACGGCTTAGCGTTATCCTCAAGATAGATGTGGTGAGAGCAAAGATTTGGGCTCAGCCCCTGGAGATCAGCTATACTCCAACCGATTGCCTTGCGGTTTCTTTCAAGAACCTCCATCAGAAGAGATTCTTGCTCTCCAGTCAAATCTGCTGAGATAATGACTGGGTACATTTCTGGCTCACCCGCAAGGAATCTGTATGTCATCGACTGCGGCAGAGGTTTCTGTTCTGGACAACTGGGAGGTGGCAGATCTGGCTTCTGATATGTCTGTGTAAATGCTACCAGGTCTGCATGGGAGAACTCTCGCTCTGCATGAATTTCTGACGAAGGGCGGCCTGCTGAATCATCAATAAACTGTACTGGCTCGCACTCTGTCATGGCTGTTGGCTCAAAAGGAATCAGACAAGGCAAATAATCATCAAAGTCATCCCAGTCAATGTCTGAATCCGAGGGATCTGAAGAAGATGAACATGATTGAAATTCCTCAGCACTACTCATCACAACACTGTCAGCTTCAGATATATCCTCATCCAGGGATGTGCTCTCCCGGCTCTCGACTGCCATGAGCTTGAGATATAGTGAATCTGTGGGCAAGGCGAGGGTCGGTGCTACGGGATCTTTCCAGTTGGATTCATCATCAGTCATCTCAAAATCACAAACCTGGTGGATGTCTAGCTCTTCCTCTGTCATCTGCTCGGCTTCACTGGATTGCTCTGAGCATGCCAACTCTCTGGCTCTGGTCTGGTCGATCGTATCTATTTGTATGCTTTCGCCCTCTACGCGAAAACATACCGTCCCACTGTCATGGTCGGATACCGCCTTGGCAGTGGCCAAGAATGGGCGTCCAAGTATGATGGGGGCATCGGTTACCGACTCAGGGATCTCCATGTCCAGTACAACAAAGACCACGGGGAATTTCAGGCCCTGAATGGTAACGACCACGTCCTTCAACAACCCCTTCGGCCTCTTAATCAACCTATCAGCAAACTGAAGGATCGTTCTGCTTCGAAGAAGAGGGCCAAACTCGAACTGCTTGAGTAAGGGCTGCCGGAAGGAGGTTGATCGAAGACCCGCTGTCTAATAGAGTACAATCGAACCGCTGCTCTTGGATCTCGCATCTGACATAGGAAGCTCCTGTATCGGGTCGCTTGGCTGGCAATGTGTTCTGAATGGCGCAGCAAGTGTCGTGAGTGAGCATATGGATTTGATCTCTGTGCCTCTTCTTCCTTCGGACAGTAGTTGTCTCTTTCAAATTCTTCTTAAAGAAGGGGATATGCTCAAATGCTTCTCGTAGAGTCAGCTGAATGTGAAATCTGTCAATCATTTCGTTGCCGAACTCTACCTGTTGGCTCTTTTTCGGATTTTCTTTTTTGTTCCCCTTCACACGGCGGAGTGCCTCAGGGAAGGGGATGGTAGGGGCCTCCTCAGCTGGAGGACTAGGAATCGGTCTCTGTGCCTGTGAAGAAGGAGAATCCATGCAATAATCATCATTCACCACATATGGATCCGTTATTTGAACAGAAACCTTTCCTTTATTCATATTTTTGTTTTTCTTTTTGTCCCCACAGTCTCTAGGTACAAAATGTGGCAACATCACAGATGGTGGCTCAACAAAAGTAGATGTGGTGGCCTCAGCGCCACCACTAGCACCGGTCTTCGTGGCATCAGCACCGCGCTCTGGTTCATCGTCCAAAATGGTGGCTTCAGCACCACCGTCTGCCACTGGTATCACGACGGCATCAGCACCGTTGTCCTGGACTCCATCATTGGTGGCATCAGCACCACCGTCTTCAACATCATCATTAACGGCATCAGCACCGCTATTCTGCTCCTCTGGCGCTCCTGGTTCAGCATCTGGTTGTCGCTCAAAAGAGGCGCCGCCGGCTGGCATCCTACCGCTCCTAGTAGTCACAAAATCAGCATCATTCAAAGAATAAGACATATCATTCAAATCGTCACTAGGAGAGGTATCCTCTGTGAACTCTTCCTGCTCAGATTTTCTTTTTAGATTATTAGGGTTAGGTTCGATCTGAGCGGGTATGGCGGCTTTGCCTTTGATGATGTCCCGCATCTCCTGCCGGAATTCATCCATTTCTTGCCTGAAAGATGCTCGCTGTTCAGATAGCAAGCGGGCAAGATCATCAAGGGCTGGATTCTCAAAGGCAGGACCCTGAGAACCGGATGGTTGTCCCTGCTGGAAATGGGGTTGTTGCTGCTGTTGCTGCTGATACTGGGGGGAAGGCTGGTGATAAGACTGCTGAGGCGGCTGGCGCTGCCTCCATGACTGTCCCTGATAGGTGGGACGAGGACCACTCTGGTATTGCTGTTGATGGGCATACTGGGGCTGCTGGTTATGCTGTTGTGGCTGGTTGTTCTGATGTCCTTGGGCAGGAGGCTGCTGTTGGGATGAGGAGTCACCATTGCCCCAACGGAATCTGGGGTGATCCCGACGAATCACGGGCTGAGGGTACTGGTCGTACCAAATCCCATTGACTTCCATCAATGGGTCCTGCTCGAAGAAGGGTGGAGGAAGAACTGCCAGTGGCTGCTCCGGCTGATACACCACCATCTGAGTCTCCTCAGACGGCGGTTGCTCTGGATGGTACTGTAGCAGTGGAACCGGCTCTGCCTGGATATGATTCACCTGTCGGTATGAGGTAGAGGGTTGGTTGGAGCTGCTACTGCTGGAGTCACCCCTTGACCTGGGAGGCTGTTGGGACTGAGCCTGTGCCTCCTGAATGCATAGGATTTGAGTTTTCAGGTCACTCATGGTTTTGGTGAGAAGGTCCATCTGAGCAAGACCTTGGTTCTGCTTCTTCTCGAGGATCTCCATGCGGTCCAACTTCTCACTAATAATGCCCATGTCGGCTGCGGCTGATTCGGCTTGGGCTGCGGCTACCGACATTGTATTGGGACCGACATCGATGCGGGCGATCCTCTGAAATGATCCCGCTCCTTGCGGGGCTTCTGCTGTGTATAGACTCGGGCCTGGGCCATCACTGTGGAGTTTTCTGCCATGCCCTCGTAGATGGCCCAGACGTCGTCTTCTCCCTTGGAGAAATAGGACCCACCGCAAGAGGCGTTCACTAGCCCCTGCAGCTCCGGTGTCAGCCCACAGAAGAAACTCTGCACCAAGTTGGGCTTGGATATGTCGTGATGTGGACACCGGTCGATGAGCTCTCTGAATCGATCCCAGGCTTCATGGAACTGTTCATTTGGGATCATGACGAAGTTACTGATCATGGCTCGAGCTGCGTTGGTCCGGCCGAGAGGGTAGTACTTCTTCAGGTACGCGGTCCGGAGATCTGCCCATGTGTCGACGAATCGCCCAAGGTGTTTGAGCCAATATGCGGCTCTATCAACCAAAGAGAACGGAAAGGCGATCCACGGAAAGGCAATCCTCGGTCATCAACCGATCATGGATAGTGCTGCAAATCATCTCAAATTCTTGGAGGTGGAGGTGCGGCTCTTCGGTCGGCAACCCATGGAACTTGGGTAGAAGCTGGATAGTGTGGGGCCGAAGCTCGAAATCTCCGTGGATTGGTGGAAGTCTCATCCAACGGTGAGTGAGGGATGCAGCTGGGATGTGCAATTCCCTCATGATGGTCTGTGGCGGTCGCTCAGCGTCTGGATTGCCTCCTCCTGCATCTGGTCCTCCTCCTCCTCCACCGCCACCGCCCCCAGGTCGGTTCTCTCTCATCTGTGCTATCTCTCTCATCAGATCACCCATGAATGTTTCCTGGTCACGGATCTGTCTCTGCATTGTCTCTAGGGACGCTAACAAGGAGTTGTTGATGGCCACTTGATCTATTATGAATGGAGGGTGATCGTGGTCATCTGGGTGCTCGCCTCTGTCTGCCATCGCTGGATTTTCTGAAAAAGCAAAAGAGGCCATCTCAGGTGCTGTCGAATGAGCCGAACTCTGTGATGCACTGAATTCTGACACAATTGGATTGAGAGAAGGAGAATGGGAAGGGTGGTCGAGGGGGAACAGGGTGGATGTAAACTCAGGCTCGGAGAGCGGACTCTCCGAGGTATTCCTAGATGAATGAGGAGGAGTGTTGGATAGCGGTGCCGACAAAGTTGGCCTAAGAGATCTCCGTCCCATCATCTTGATTATTCGGGAAGAGCAGGGATAATGCAAGACAAGAAGAAGATAATATGAGATGCAACAAAATTGTGCACAATTGTGCGGTTTTTTTGATCTTGACCTAAACAAATCTAGCAATCAAACACAAAGCAAGGGTGAGTTCACCAACTCAACACGTGAAGCCGTGAAGGTTCGGCTTTTATCTTGTCAATTTTAGCTTATTTTCAGGAATTTATCTTGTCACGAGTCCTTAGAACGCTACGCCTAAAGGAGAGAGAGTACTGCCGGGAAAGTGTCCCCGTACTTGTCCTCCTCCTGTGTAACCTGTAACTTGCACTTTTTAAGGTCCTTGTAACCCAACCTGGATCCCTACTCAGCCAAAGAAATAGAGGGAGGAAGCCGATAGGCGAAACCGATACTTCGGACCTCGCTCGCAACGGAATCACCCGTGAGCGTGCAAGATCCTACTCGGTGAGATTTCCAAAGGTGAGATTTCCACCTTGGTGTCGACTTGCATGGCGAATCCCAGCTCTCTCCATGCGGGATGCAAAGCAGAATTTATAAACCTATGCTACATGGCGATATGCAAAGCGAAAATCGTCCTAGATTAGGCAACTGCTAGCGTGAAGAACCACAAGCTAGCTACTAACTCCCAATCCGAGTGTCCGGTCTAGGCTCACCCCTCCTCTGCTCAACACATTTGAGTTAGGAGAAAGCGCTTGTTCGGGAATGAGCTCGCGGCGCGTGGATCGAATGCTAATAGCTAACTATTTAATTAGTCTAAGTCCAACAACGAACTATAGGAGCATGCAAAGATAATTAGGGTGTTTGGACCTATTCTAATCGAATCAAGCAGGACCTATAGTCTAAGGGCTCAATCCACAAAAGAAAGAAAAATGGAAAACAAAACCGGAAAATGACGGCGATAAAACGCGATAAAAACCGCGGTGAGCCCCCGGGTGAACAAACACCCGGAAATTAGGCCCGATAGTGTCTAAGTGTCCGAGAGTCCAAGTGTACCTGTATTATTACAATTAAATAAATCACTCTCTCACAAAAATAAAAGAAGAGCTAAACTAATCACTCTCTCTCACTCCTCTTGCTCTCTCCTGCCGGCTTGGCTAAAGAATAGCTGGCTCCGCTTCCCAAGGTTGCTTTGGGTCACCTAGGCGATCCGCCTTGTTCCGCGGTCCCTCGCAAGAAGACAAGAAAAGAAATGGTCAGATAGCTCAATCAATCAATATCACAAATGCAAGAGATAAAAACTAAAGCTATGGTAGACAATCAACACAAGCAGAATGTAAACTACTCGTTGTTGCTCCCCGGCAACGGTGCCATTTGATTTACCCGAAATTCGGTGGTCTTAAGTTCAACACAAAGAGTGAACTCAGTCGAAGTGTCAACCACACAAATCTCGATTAAAGTCAACAATTAACCCACACTAAAGATCAATAAATTAGAAATAATGTGGAGTTAAAACTTATTTTTAACTCTGCACAAATGGTGTATAGTGACAAGTATGCAGAGAGTTCGAACTCAGGGAGCAAGCAGGGTAGTTCAAACAATTGTGCTCAAGTGTGTGTGTGAAATCTACACTAAGCAAACAAGCAAATCAAGAAATTTTTGTGGGTTTTTAATTTTTAAAATTTTTTTTATTTTTATTTAATTCTTAATTTTGTATTTTGATTTTTAATTTTTTGATTTTTATATTTTATATTTTATATCTTTTTTTCAATATTGGAAAGTAAGGACAATATAATAAAAGACAAGCTAAAATATTTATAAAAATGTGCAAAAATAACCAAAAATTCAGAAATGAAATGTTTTTAATATTTTAGGATTTTTTTACTATTTTTGTGATTTTTGGGGATTTTTCAAGGTGTTTTTGGTATTTTTAATTAGCAAAATAAAGGAAAACAGTGGAAAATGTGCTGGATGTGAGAAAAATGCTATTTAAAATTAGTAAACAGCAATCAAAATTTTTCACACTAATTTTCAAAGAAAGAGAATAAAATAGAGAACAAACAGAAACTGATTTTGTAATTTTTGGATTTTTCTTTGATTTTATATTTTTTTCTGAAGTTTTTGAGTGTTTTTAAATTTTTAGTGTTTTTCTTTTGATATTTTTAATGAATTTTGGACTGACACTAAATATGATAAAATAGACACTAGGTAATTTGTTTTAGAATTTTTCGAAGTGTTTTAATATTTTTTTGGCATTTTCTAAGCTAGACAGTAGAGAAAAAGCATGTTTTTGATTTTTAATAAATATAAAAATAAAATAAAATCAAAAACTGAATTGATGGCGTGGAAGAACACGTGTCCAGGAGCTTAACCCTATTTTTGTAAAATTTTTGGATTTAAAATGATGAGTCAAATAATTAGAACAAGCATCCAAATATTAAACAGGCCTGGCAGGGGTATTTATGCAAATTTTCAAACATCCAGGGGCATATATGCAATTTTCCAAAAATTTACTACTGCATTAAATAATTTCTGGGCCAACAACAAATTATAAAACCCGCAAGGGGTGTTCTAGCAAAAAGCCCACCCACGCGCGTGCGAAGCACGCGCCTGGGGAGGACTAAATAGAAATTATATAAAACCTTGGGGCGTAATTGCAAAATTCCAAAATTAATAAACTACAGTGAAAAGTTACAGAACTATATCTAAAATAATACTAAATACGGGGGTCTCTCCTGCAAAATGCCCAGCGCACGTGACAAACACGTGCGCCAGGCAAGGACCTGAGAGTAAATAATCAAAGCGCGGGGGTCCAAGTCTAATTTTACAAACTTTTACAACAGCAGCTGAGAGTTTCTGTGCTGATTAGAAATAACAAAAATGCGCGAGGGTCGGTTAGCAAAATACCTAGGCGCTTTAATCGCATGGCCGAGAAGACTTGACGTATGCCACGTGGCTTGCGGACGAAGCCCGATGCCCCTTCGATTATAACGGCCAGGATTAGATCCTGGCCCGCGATCTAACGGCTGTGGGGCTCCAAGATCCAAGGCCCTGATTAGAACTGGGGTGCCTCCAAAATCGAACGGCGGCGAGCAAAGCTCGACGAACTGGGAAGAACTCGCGGAGGTGCGAGCTTCCCCAGCCCCGATCTCCTCTCTCCGCTGCAATGCGATGCTCCAAAGGGTCCAGCAAGCTTCCTGCAGGTGACTGCTACTGTCCGGTGGCCTCAAAGATCGTCGTCGACCCTCGGAGCTCTCCTGTGAGGTCGAAGTCGAGGAGGAACTCCAGGAGTCTCCGGCGAGGTGCAAAATGCCCTCTAGGTGCGTTGAATGCCCAGGTACCTGCACAAAAAGGTGATGTAATCGGAGGCAAAATGCCCCGATCACGTGGCGCAAAGGGATGGGGGATGTGCGGCGGCGTACGGCGTGGAGAATGATGGTGGCCGGAGATAGCTCCGGTGATGGTCGATTGAGCGAATCAACACACGGATCGAATGGAGAAGCGGGTGGAATTGAAGTGTGGGATACCAGGAACAAAATACAAGCAAAACTAAAGGAAATAAAGCTGCCTCAAGCCCAGGTAGGGCGAGGGAAAGGATACCTCGACGGCGGTCGCCGGAGGTTGGAACGCGCGACGATCCGGGTGCTCTCCCGCCGCTTGGAGGCTTGGGGCTCGAAGCTGTCACCTCCGGGCTCCTCTTGCTCGATCAAGGGGGGTGAATCAGAGAGTATTCGCGGTTCAAATTTTCAAAAGGGGATCAGAAGTTGGTTTTAAGGGGTTGACGACGGGGTTCCCTTGACCGAGGTGTCCAGCTCGATTCAGAGCTCCACAGCCCAAGGAGAGCCTTGGGCGTGTAAGAGCTCTGATCGAGGAAAAAAATCGTCAAGGGTGCATCAAGAATGGGTGAAAGGTGCGGCGCCCAAAATCCTTGAAAACGGGTCAAACCCGTTCTGACATTGCTACAGGAGTAGGGCCAGGGAGTTGACCCGAGGTCAACTCTCCTGGTTCCCTGGTTGGTCCACGTGGACCAACCAGGAAAAACTCCTGCAAAAAGATTTAAGAGTTATTTAAAAAATAGAAATAAGCCAAATTAAATAATACTTATAAAATAAAAAATATTCGTTATTTTATGTAGTATTTTATTCTGATTTTTAATTATTTTTATGAGTTATATTTTTATAAGTTACCTTTTTAACCCTATATAGGTATAATACATATGTATTTAAGTATTTGATTTTTATTTTATGTATTTTATTTTTATTAATTTCATATCTTATTTTCTAAAATTATAAAACACTTTTATATACACAAATATAATTTTATTTTATTTTTCTGATTTATTATGTATGTTAAATAAAATATAAGTATAAAGAGTATAGGTATACATATAGGTAAGGTACCTATGTATTAGGTATATACAAGTATTTTTAGTTTGTATTTCCTTTGCATTTTTATTTTAAATTTTAATGCACATATATATTATAAGTAATATTTACATAATTCTAAAAATATAAAAATACAAAAATAATGAATAAAGAATAAATTGAATATTTTAATCTGTACAAAGTATACAATGAGGGTCCAAAACTCAACTTTCAAACCGTAGCCCCGCCAAATGCGAAACCACCACCATTAAATAGATTATTTTATTCTATATACAATTAAAGGTGAGTATGCCGCATTTGGAGTTGTCGTTTGTGAGATACGGGTCTGGGAAGTTGGGATTCTGGATTCTTATTCAGACCATAACTTTTTATCTGAACATTATTTTTCTATGAAATCAATTTTGTATTTTTCTTTGTTAAATTATCTACAACTTTATGTACAAGTTTCTTCATTTGATGTATAAAAAGTGGAACCAAAAATAGGTCCCAAATATGAATAAAGAAGGAATAGAATGTATAGGTATTTGTACTGTGTTTCTGACCTTATCTCCCCCTACTTTATTCCTTGTCGACCTATTCACCAAGATGCCTAGGTCTCGGGGGTTTTGGGTCATAAAATATTTACAATATTTTATTCTTTTTCTTTTCTTTATTTATTCTATAATTTTGGCTTTAATTACAGCATTTTATACACTAATATGATGCACATGCATGAATGCTAAGATGATGTATTTAAGGCTATTTACAGGCATTTGCTAGGGTTTTTGATGCCAAAATGATAGAATAAAGATGATGAAATGTGGATTCATCAATATATTACTAACACTAATTAAAGAAAATATTAAAAAATACTAACTTGTAAAATTGACCAATAAAACCCCAATCCAAGTTTGAAACTAGGAACCTTAAAATGTGCATATCTCTCTTATATAACCTCCGAATTAGGTCTACTCACTTTTAAAGTAATATACATTCAGAGACCTTCAAAACAAGACTAATTTCATTAAAATCAAGCTCGTATGCAAAACTTGGGTTTTGGGCCCCTTTTGTATATTGTACATATTGACCGCTTTGCCCTCATTTTATCCTTTTATTATCTTAATTATTAAAAATCCAAAAAATAGATTAAGTTGTAAATATTCTTTTTACATTTTCTCTATTTTGATTTTGATTTTTCTCTTTTTAAAAATGATAAAAAAATACAAAAGATAAAATGCGGTATTTTATATCTATAAGGTACCACCCAAAAATACATCTTTGTACAGATGATTTCCTTTAATTTTCGGCCCTTCACGAAAGTTGTAGATCTTGTTGAGACGAGCAACTTTCGTGTTGACCACTTTTTGATTTAATCCCTTTTGTTATTTCTTTTAGATTTTTCTTTACATTTAATTTTTGAATTTTCTAGGAGCGACATGTGGCAGCTCCTAGAGCCGCCACATGTCACCCCATTATTTTATTATTTTCAGATTTATTATTATTTTATTTTTATTATTTTAATTATTTTTGGTAGCCTACTATATTATTATATTTAATATTTATTTTTATTCTCCATTTTACCTCTTCTCCCCTTACTTGTCTTCCACTCCAAGCCACCACTATCACCCCCTCTGCCATCTTCTCCATCCCTTCTCCAACTTCCCTTTCCTCCTCTTTATATTCTCACCTCCCACTCCATTTTTCTTCATCCGTCATTCCTTATTCCAACGAAAAGAGAGCGAGCTTGGAGTGTTCCCGTTGGTGACAGCGACCTAACATCATCCTCGAGCAACGACCTCTCCACAGCGAGATCCGAGGTGGTATTAACCACTTTGTCGCAGTCATCCTTCGCAGGAAGCTGCTCAAACTTCGGAGTCCGCCATCTCCTTGAAGCGACGATCATCGGAGTGGAGTTTATCTCCACCCCCACAGGCGACAACAACCACGTGTCATTGGTAAATCTCTCTACTTTTCCTTATCATTTTATTTATCTAACAATTTTTTTCTTTCTTGTTGATCATCATCACAATCAACATTTTATTCACCAACCACAAATCCATCACAATCACCACACATACATATTCCCTTCATTGCATTTTATTAACAGTTTACCTTAAAAAATTACAAAAAAATAAAAAAAATAAAAAAGAAAGAAACAAGAACAGTCAACACCCCTCCTCCTCCAGCAGCGGCAACCAGTCGCAGCGGACCCTCCAACGACGGTGCTCCGCCTCGTGTGGCTACCGGCCCTGGTCACACGCAGCCTCATCGCTCCCCTCACCACAAAGCTCTTCAGCCGACCTCCTCCATGTCGTGCTCGACTGCCCTGGGCTCCCTCGCCAGCCCCACGTGTTATCCCATGGTTTTTGCTACTTTACCATTAATTTAAATACTATCTAAATAAACGCCACATGGTCTCATCCGAGCGCGTCAAGTGGCATCATCTCATCCCCCCTCTACCCATTCCCCCCACTCTCCCTTGGCTTGGGGAGGAGGTAACTTCGATGCCTCCAACTTCTACACTTCACACCCCACCCCCTCCACCTTCTCCATCTCTTCTACAACCTCCAACCTCTCCCTCTTTATATCCTCTCCACCTCCCACCTTCATTCCCATCCGCCGTTCATGATAGAGGTAGCCTAGCTCTAAGATCTCTGCAGGTGACAGCTCCAGGAGTTATATCGAGCGACGACGGCCACTTCTTGGCGAGATCCGTTGTGGGATAAATCCCCCGTCATAGTGAGTTCCTTGAGCTCACCGAGCTCCGTCTCTGTCGCGACGTAAAGCAACGACCCGAGGTGCTCCTCCTTGCACCTCCTCCCCAGACAACCGTCCATCTTCTCCAGGTAAAGTTTCTTCTTCAACGGACAAATCACACGTTGCGAACGCAACGGTGATTTTTATTTATTTTTTCAAAGAATTTTCATCAATCGATTCATCGTTTATTCGCTCCCGCTAAACAAATGCATGTGAAACAGGGGATTTTGTCAAATCCCCTGTTCTGCCCTCCCCATGTCTTCTTCTCCCTCTCTCTCTTCTTCCTCCTCTCCTTCACGCCCCAGCCGCTCTCACCATCGCCGGTCCTCCGCCGTCGCCGCGCTGCCTCCTCTGCCCCGACGATCCTTGGCCGTGTGTCGGCCATCCTCCCCCACCAGCAGCGTGTCTCCCCACGCCTCCGCGCACCGCGCCTCTCCGCCCCGTGCGCCGCTAACGCCGACTCCTCTCTCCACGACCGACACCCCCCCCCCCCCCCCGAGCAGAGGAGCAGCCCACCACCTGCCAGCGTGCCTCCCTCCATGCGGCTGTGCGTGGTTCTTCGCCGCCACCGCGCGCTCAATCCAGTCGCGTCGCGTGGGCGGCACCGCCTCCAAGAGTTCTCCCCGTCGCGCACCTTCAGCTCCAGAACCCCGCGACACGCCTCAGCCACAGATCGCCGCTCCAGCCACGCGCGCGGCACCCTGGCCGTTGCGCGCGCACAGCCGAAGGCCCGTGCGTAGCCAAACGCGCACAGTCCAGCAGCGCACCTCCATCCTCCAAGCAGTCGCGCGCTCCTCGCGCGTGTCCTCCGCCGTTGTGCAGCTCCACCTCATCCGCAGCACCTCCTTGTGCGTCTCCGTCGTCACGCCGACCAGCCAAAGCTCTCCTCCATCATCAACTCCGGCGGCCACCTTGGGGAGAAGTCCCCTGTTTCATCTCCAAAAGCAGAGGAAGTTATCGCATAATAAAAGAATTGGGTATTTGCAAAGGGGACACTTGCACCCCTTTGCAAGTTATCCAATGATTTTCTGAGTTTCGGTAATTATTCTTGAGTCCATGCATTTCAATTTCAGTTCATTCTCAATATTTTATTTGCAATCATAGTCCTACATTTGTGAGTCATTTTTACTATCTTTTTGTTGTCCATTTTCAATTCTGAACGTTGCATACTGTAACATAACTCTTGTTCTACCATTTTAGCTTTATTTGTATTTTTCTGATTCGCAGATTATTTATGGAATTTAATTGGGTAAAAAATGCAATATTTTGCCCATTTTAATTGATTAATTGATTGCGCATTATCTGCTTATCGATAAATCTCTGAAAAATCATCATTGGTAGATATAAGTCTATACTACAATATACCTGAAAATCACACCATTTGCACATATAGTTTGTCTTTGAAAATTCATTTAGTGAAAACCTTAATTGATTTTTAATTAATCAACCGTGAAGTGTTTTGATAAAATTCAATTGATTTGGATAGCTCTTAATTAGACCTATTAGGATAAATTTTATTTCTGAAAAATATCATCATTTGTTAATTATTAAAATTAGTTTAGTCATTTTCACTAGAGTATGCATTTTTCATTATCCATGCATCTAAAAATTACAAAAAAATGTCGAGTCACTTTTTTATTGTCTCGCATAACATATCAAAATTTGAGAATTTTTGGACTTAATTTGAACAGTTATCTGAATTAACTCGTAAACTGGCTAGATATTGCATGTGTCTTGCATAAAAAACAGAAAAAGACCAAAAAAATTATCCCCTGAAAATCAAACCTTGGACTTTGCTAAAAATTCACCTAAGGAGACAGTTGCCTCCCTGATTTCGACCTTGGGCTTGCCCAAGTAAAAAAATTACCGCTCAAAATTAATTTGACTATAATTAAAAGTGGTTTTTGATCTGCTCTTATTATCCGACTGCAACGAATATTATTAATTAATTTGGTCAATCTCCTCCAACCTGTGAATAGACTTCTGATACCTTAAGACCTTGAAATCTCTAAGTAGCCAGATCTTGTATGTGTTGTGAATCTTGGAAAATATAGGAAAGAAAGATGTGACAAATCTGGTAGTCAATGATCCTAGGATAAAATGTTCAACAGTAAGAGATGAGAGAGAGACTAATAACAGGTATGTATCCATTACCTTGGATCAATTGAGGTTCTTATAAAACAAGTTCGGGTCTAGGACCGATAATTTGTAGATGTACCATAAGTCACGGAAATCGTAGACACTTAGTGTGAAACATGAAAATAAAAGAAATGGTGATGTCACATGTGGCCAGTCGTGTAGGTTTATACTCCGACTGTGCGAGGGCACGGTGACCCTCACCTGAGCAGGAGATGAGGTCGCTCAGGCTTGGGTAACGGACACTGAGAGCATGGGTCTTGGATCCCAATCTTTTTCACGTGTTTTCTTCGAGTCGGCTCGGTTTTTACGCTTCTTTGGGATCCACGAGTTGTCTAGACCATTCCATTGACCCGTTGGTTTTTCTTAGAGAGCCTAGGTTGGGGGTTCTCCACAGTTAGTTATGAGCTCGTCTGGTTTTTCTTAGCTCTTCTCTTCCGGGAGTTGAGTAACGAGAGAGGAAGTCGGGTCCGGCAGGCTTACCTCTTCTCTTTCCTGCCTCTAGTGGCGTAGTAGTCGTACTACCACTGCCTTTTCCTTGGACCACACTTCCACTAGGATTGGAGAGACAGACGAATCCTTTCGGGGGTTTCCTCACCGCAGAAAGTATTACCTTTCCGCCAGGCTTGTGACTTGGTGATGGGGTAGTGATCGATAGACATGTGACAGTTCACCAATTGCCCAGTTAAGTTGTAAATTCGATCAGTAGACATTGATGATTTCATTACTACCTTTCTGCCAGGTTGCGACCTGGTGATGGGGTAGTGATCAGTAGACACTGACGATCTCATTATTACCTTTCCGCCAGGTTTGCGATCGAGTGATGGGGTAGTGACCAGTAGACATTGATGACCCTTTATTTACCTTTCCGCCAGGCTGTGACCTCGTGATGGGGTAAGAGATGGTTAATTTTCCACTATCTGCCTAGTGACGACTTTTCCACTAAGATACTAGTGACGACAATACCGTTAGTTGAGACTAACGAGGGTTGGGTGTTGAGAGAGTTATGAGTATGTTTCCTCTTGTACACCTTCGTGAGCAAGCTATCACACGTGTCGACCGAAGATCAATGGTAGTTGAGAGAAAAAGCTAGAAGGAGTGTTGGGAACTTAGTTAGGATGCAATACACCATCGCATGCCTACGGAGGCACCCCAACCCTGAGGCGTACACCATACCTCAGAGTCATAGTGTGAGGTTCAACCTGGACTTTGAAGTCCTACACGTATATCGAGGTCCTAACCGGACCAAGACCACAGACTTACTTCTAGGCTTGAGTTGTTGTTGGTTAGTTCCATTGATATAGGGAGACACAGTGTGGTAGTGAGTGAGTTTGTTCTTTTTGTTACACTTCCGAAAGTAAGTAAATAACTTAAAAAGAATTAATAACCCATTTCTACTTGCCAATTCTCTTTTTTCCACTACAGTTATCTTATTATTTTTCTAGCTGCTCTGGTCTTTTTCTTATTACTTTTCCTTAGTAGAACTGTGTAGAATTTGTACTTGACAATTTTGTGACAGATACTTGCTTGTTCCCTTTCTACTTGTGGCAGGCAAGGGTCTGGCGACCGAGTAGCCGGCGTAGTTGGGCTGCAGTCGTTTCTTTTTGGAGGTTACACTTTCAGAGCAGGTATATCTTTTGGAGTTCACTTGTACAGTTGTTAGTTGTGCCCTCCTCTGTAGCCTTACTTTTGGGATATATATATATATATATATATATATATATATATATATATATTGGGTGTTGTGAAAACCCAACATGTTTATATGAATGAAATGAAAAAGAATGGATATCTTGTTGTTCAGTTCTGGTGCATTGTTACTTCCGCTTTTAGTTTTCTCGTGGTTGCTTGGTTAGCCAAATAAATCCTGTGAATGTCATGTTTAAAAAGCGAAAAATTTTTCCAGATTTTCATAACGACGGATTAACTCTAAGCTAATTAAGTAGGCGAATAACGTATTTGACGGGTAACCTAAGGTCCTCGGGAGGACGGTCATAACAGATGAATAGAGGTTGCATCTAGAACAGAGGAGAAGCCTTAAGGTCCTTTTTTGAAAGTCCAAACCTTGAGGAGGAGGAGTCTAGAGGGGGTGAAGGGGGTGGTTGGAGGGGCTGGAGGGGAGGGGTGTAGGCAGATGAAGGGGAGCATCGAGATCGCACTTACCATTTTTCCAGGGGGTATGAAGGACACGTGAGTTTATGGGAGAAGGTTGTGTTCTTCCCCTTCTTTCCTTCATGGGTTTCGAGGGAAAACTTATGACATTTTTTGGGTGATCTTGGTCATGCATGGAAGAGCGCAACGGTTTAATATATGTCTTCCTCTTCGTCAATCACTCTGAAGCTCTCGCATTGGGCTCAACTCCATCACATATCTGATCGATTGCTTCAGAGATCTCACATTCAACGGTGAACGATGAATATGCGACGAGGAGCTTGGCAATCTAGGGGAGTTGATGGTCCGTTGCTGCTCGAGGATGGGTTGATCTGATGATGTGAACCCTTTTACGAGATCAAATGGCTCTTCAAGGGACCTGTTGTGCAAATACCAAACCACTTCTCTGTATTCTTCTCACTCACAAGGGTGTTGGTCTTGATAATGGAGTGGGCGAGGAGCTGATGCGCTTGGTATTCCAGCAACTGAAAGGTAACCAGATTTTATTGCTCAAATACTCGTTGATGGCAAAGGTGTAGTTCCAGTAGAGACATCTCTCTTGCTTCAGATTCACTGTAGAGAATCCAAGGACAATGACTAATGCTTAAGGGTTGGAGAGGCTAGAAGAGGAGGGGCGGAGGTGGTTTTTGTATTATTAATAGCTGTTGGATTGAGTATATGTTAGATTAACTCTATAGCGTAGTTGAAGTAACGGAATAAACTAACAGAGGGTTATGGGAATAAGATGGAGCAGTTGTTTGGGATTTGTCGTGTATTATGAATCATTCTATGTTATGTATGTAATGAAAGTATTTACGGTTATGGGTATAAATATACTACTAAAATACTATATGTATTTAGTGTCAATAAAAAATGAAAGTGAATAAAATCGAAATTATGCATGGCGTGTCTACCATTTTACCATCAAGGCATCTTGAAAGGTAATCATATTCCATGAATATGATACCTATATAGTGTGATATATGGAATATATGACAAAGGTGGAGTGTTCTAGTATTTCTATCGATCATCGATTGTCATATAGATCCGAATCAGACATCAAATTGCTTTAATTGGAATTATTTGGAGGATTCATTATATATATATATCGAAACAAAAGATGCACCATCAAACCTCTTTCTCGACTCAACAGAAGCCCCAAGAAATTAACCCTCCCCCCCAAAAAAAAAATCAAATCTAAGTGGACTAGAGTAGACCCCTAATCTATTTAGAAAAATATAATATCGGGAAGAAGGAAGAACATGAGTTCGAAGCTTTTTGAAGGTTATGGAAAAAACACTAAGCGCATAACGGAAGCGTGAAGATCACATCATATGCGATCGGGAGCGACTAATCATACTAGTCGCTCGAGGTAGCGGATTTTAAAATTTCAAAACGATGAAACCGCATGATTCAAGAACACTTTTGTGATCGTTTCATATAAACCACATACAAGATAAAGGAATACCTCTTGAAGCGTGATTGTGATCATGTCTCTAAAGTAAGAAACATCATATCTCAAATCCAATCCAATGAAGGATACGCTTGCGAGCACGTTGATGAAACATGTGCTCCTTGCAATCCATGTTGATGATCCAAGCGATAAATCTCCTGATACCGCCTCACGAGATCTGATATCTTCTTCACGAGTGAGGTGCACTGAAGGAGATAGAGATCCACGAGCAATTGATTCGATAACACAACGGCATCACGACGACTGCGAGATCCTCTATGTCAAGAATATGGGCGGTTAGGGGTGTGCATGGAGCGGTTACCTGACCCGTTCAACCATGATCCGCCCCGTTAATATCGGGTCAATGGGTCGATCCGACCCATTCCAACGGGTACCCGTGCTAACGGGTACCCGAATTATTTGGATAGGTCTTGGTTAACCATGAGTATCCGCGGATCACCACAACAATCTACACTCATAAAATAAGGTCCAAACTCATGTCAGATTATGATATTATACGAATCTCTTCATCTGGTTTATGGTCCTTATTGACTATAACAATGTTGATTCATATTAATTGGAATTTTTAATTTTCGGGAATATCACACCAAGGAAGGAAATCGATATTAAGATCCCAACTACATACCCAAACATAAAGATTTGCAACATAAATTTGCAAAACGTGATAAAAATTGATCCACAGCTTTCGGATTCTGAAATAAGCACTTTCCAGTAGGCTTCTTATGCCCAAAAGTTATACTAATTCCCATAAGTGTTACTTCTAACTTGATATTCATTTTTCAGTATTCTTCATGCAGAATACCTTGAAATACAAAAGCATATTGGACAACCTGTGTGAGCCTTTTGTTTATGCAAAATCAAAGCTTTACCAAATGCTACATATACCAAATATCTGTTAAATATTATTCAACGGAAATCACATGATCTTCTTGCATATATTCTTTTGTGCCAAATCCCTTCCGGTCCAGCGTTCTGCTGCCATACGTGCTAGAATGAAGATAGGGCAATTCGTAAGTACTGTACAAAACCTGCAACTATCTTTGCGTGTGATATTGAAAATCAATTTTAGTAAAAATCTTAATAAGAAAAATTTCGACAACATAATTAGAATGTAAGAAAACCAATGTTATAAAAATATTAAAGTGTAATTACGTAATAGTATTGTGATTTAATATTTGATCATCTGTTTGATTTGCAGGATGGGATCTCACAAACATATCATACACATACCTCTCTCGTAAAAACCCCATGTGTTCCCAAACCCCTCTGTTTCTTCTTCCTTTCTTCCAGTACTCTACGGGAGGGTTCTGAAACAATGGTGAAGGATTGAATTAGTGGAACTCGTGGGTCGAACCTCAAATCACCTTACGTATAAGGAGGATGGAGTTGTTGGCACCTCCGTCCATGAACTCTTTGTCGTGCCACTCCTGTATGTAAAACTCATACAAATGTCTAAGCCGCAACTTATTTTAATAACACAAGTCCATCCCTAACGCCGAACAACCTAATTCAAAGTCTCGAGATCAAAATCCAGTACATATCTAAAATAGACATGAAAATATAGAAAATTATAAAATCTGGAGTGTCTCAAAGGAATCCCCTAAAATCTCATCACAACATTTTACAGTGAGAAGGTGTGTTGATCAGAAGATGTATCAACATGAGAAATTATAGGAAAAAAACAAAGCATAGAAGATCGATCGAACATGAATCAATAGCTTTGGGAAGATGTGGATGAGTGGACCGCAACAGCAAGAAAGATCGAACGAACCAAAAAAATGATGGGTGAAGAGGTGGTGGCGAGGGTTTCGGCGGTAGTGGAGGCAGCAAGGGAATGGAGGAGCGGTGGAGGTGGCGGAGAGGGTTTTGGACCGATGCCGATCGGGTTTGTATCTTGAATTCATTGGCATTCACGGGTCGCCCCGTGGGTAACCGATGTTGACCGGGTTGGTGCCCCGAATTTGACAGGTTACACAACAACGGGTATCCGACCCGTAATGATATATTGGATATTGATGGTTTAGGGTCATTCCACATGGATCGGGTCGGGTATCCATTCAACCCGAAAACCACGCACACCCCTATGGACGGTCATATTATATACATAGAGAGAGAGTGGATGACCAAGAGAGAGAGATTTTGTATTTCATCTTTGTTCAAAATAAAAAGCTAGGGCTACTGATGAATCTCGTATTCATCATGCTAAAATTGATCATTTAGGCTCTGTTCCCCATCATTCACCTATAATTAATCATCAATAGAGTATTATTAGCACTCATACATGTGTGAATAATATCAGCATTTCATCATGCATAAATGCATTTAAAATCCCAAATGTAAATTAGCCCAAAAAGCCGCTAACTTCTCACATTTTTAATTAATTAATCCTAACTCCGATTGATCCAAAACCAACTCCATTGTGTAGATATTACTAACTTCATTAAATAAAAAATACAAAAAAATTACTAACCTCAATAAGTGTCAAATAATCCCAAAGTCAAATTTCACATCTGACAGACTAAAATGAGCATATCTCCCTCATACAGTGTCCGATTTTGGTCTACTCACTTTTAAAGTACTCCATTTTCAAATATCTTCAAAACAAGACTAGTTTCGTAAAATTCGGAGCTCATTTGTGAAAGTTGGGTTTTGGGCCTCTTTTGCGCATTTTGACTTTTTGCTATTTTTGACCTGAGTTTTTATGTACTTAATTAACCCTTTTAATTTTATTTCTTATTCATTTATGTTCTTTGATGGAAGTTTTATTAAGCGACATGAAAATCCAAATCCAGATCAAAACTGAAATCAAAGAAATTGACCAAGTTCAAGTGTCCGTTGTCGGTCTGTACAAAAGTTGTGTGTTTCTTACTTTTATTTTATTTTCCTAATTTCTTATCTATTAAAAAGCCAAAAAAAATAGATTAATGTGTAATTGATTTTCTTGTATTTTATTGTATTTTTTCTATAATTTTTGTCCTCTTTAAAATCACCAAAAAAATACAAAATCCCAAAAACCCGGTTTTCTATACACATGGAGAACCACCAAAAACACCACTTCTCACAGATGACCTCTTTTGCTCCCGGGCCCTTCATGAAACTTGTAGATCTCGACGAGATGAACAACTTTTGTGAAGATTTTTTTTTGATCCGAGGTCTCCTTCTATTTTTTTCTATTTTTCTTTAACTTTAAATTTTGAAATTTTTTTGGGTGCCACGTGGAAGCCCCTGGGCATGCCACGTGGCACCCCTCACCTCTCTCTCTCCAGCCGCCCAGGTCACGTGCCCAGCACGTGACCCCCACCTTCTTCCACCTTCGACCGTTCCAACCCCCTCCCCTTCCCCCTGTCATTTCTCCTCCCCCTTGTAACCGTCGCCGCCATGCGCGGCCATAACCACCGGCCTCTCCCTCGAGTAACGGCTGACGCCACCTTCCCTCCTATAAAACCCATCGACCTCCAGCCCTTAAAGCTATCCGCCATTAGAGCAGCTCCGACCACCAAGCTTCTATCCTCTGCCGGTGACAGCAGCAGAGGCGTGCCTTGAGGCGACGACGGCCGTTAGCTTCTTCGGCGAGATCCAAAGCTCTGTGAGCTTTGCTGCAGACACCCTGTGCCTCCGCACAGCTTCACGGAGGATCGCCGCTCCGTTCGAGGCATTAATCGACCAAGGAGCTCAGCAGCTTCAGGCCAAACCCCAGGCGAACTTCTTCTTCTTCGCTCCATCCCAGCTCCGTCGTTTTGCCTAACCTCCTTGCAGGTTCTCCCGTTGCCGCCAAGCCCCTTGGCCGCGTCCAGCTCGCAGCCGGCCGCCGCCCTCGCCATTGTCTTCGACCATCACTTCACCGCATCTCCGTCGTGCGACGTCGCCACCTCCGCCATCGACTGCACGCACGGCTCTGCCTCGCCACCGCCTACGTGCCTCGCCCTGCCACAGGGTGTGTCGCCCTCCGGTCGTGTGTCGACCGGCTAAGGGTGCTCCGCCTCGCCCACCGCCTCGGCTGCACAGCAACGCCGCCTCGCCGCCGGCGCTACGCACGTTCGCCTCCGCCCGCCCCACCACAACACACAGGCGTCGTTGGATCGGGCAGGAGGCCCCATATCCAACGGCTGAGAGCTTGCCACGCGCCTCACCCGAGCCTCGGCCCCGGCCTCGAGGCTCGGGGCCCCCGAAGCTCCCATCGCTGCCCGAACCTGCGCCTCGGGTCCGAACCTCAGGTTCGGTCGCCGAATCTCAGCTTCGATTTGAGCCTTTGGTTCGGGACCCCGAACCTCGGGCTCGGCCACCCGAGCCTCCTGGTCCGCCCCAAGCCTCTGGGCGCACGTGCGTTGCAGTGCGCAGCTGGAAAATTGCACTGACACCCATGGCATTTCTTGAAATTGCAAAAAAAAAAACCCCGCCAGGGGTAAATTACATTAAGGCACCTCCGACTTTTATTAATTACATATAAGTCCTCCCAGGGACCTCTTTGTAAGAAAAACTTTATTTTCATTTACATATTAGTCTCTGTAATTTCATTTTAGCATATCTTTTTCATACGGACTCCGATTTTAGCGTATAATATGTCGTTTCGAAGCTAATTCTGTGCTCTATCACTTAGCAAGTTTGTGATCAGATCTGAGGGTGTTTATTGTCAATTATTATTTGAGGATCATCATTGACTTTTGCAGGCTTATTTTGAAATACTTGTGCTTGAGAATTGATTGATAAATTTTTGTAGGAGGTCGGATAATGATTTTAAACTCTGGTGATCATAGATGGTTAATCTCATATTTAAGATTTCACAGGGGATTATTTTAGATCCATTCCTCTTAGTTTATAGCCAACTATTCAAGGAATTGATTCAAAAATATTTGGAGGCCTGATATCTCGCTTCAAATTATTCTGAGCTAAATTTATTAACCTGAAGCATTGACTCAAATACATGTTGATTTGTGATTAATTTTGATGAAATTATTGATCATATTATTGGATAATTAGATATGTTTCAAATCACAGATCCTGAGCATAAATTCTGTTTATTTTCCTTGCATAGCATTTCCATTACTGCATTGTATATTTCATCAACACAAAAATTAATCAAGCATTTATTAATTATTTAATTTAATTCAAAACCGTGCAACTAAAAATCTCCGTTCCCTGTGTTCGACCTTGGTAGACTTGCCAAGTAAAAATACTCCACAACATTCAAAGATTGTGGTATTTTGATCGACCGAAATTCGCCTCCTATACTACAATTATCGATTATTAACGAGGTGAATTTCGCGTTCATCAGCTACCTTTCTACTTATAATATTTTGGATGCACATGGATCTCAATCCATGTGCATATAAATCCAATGGTTGAGAATAATTTGTGCTTTTTAATCAATGGTCATGACTTTATTGTTTTTAATTACCAATAGCAAATAATTAATTTAAAAGAAATTAAATATATTGAATTATATTCAATAAATTAAAATTCAATTAAATCAACTCATGTGGATCATTATGGAAAGGAGTGTAGCATCCTTCCATACATAGAGTGGACGTCCACCACTGAGAGATTCTCTTGGTGGTCGTCCATTCCATGAATGGTATGGTAGCCATCTCCTTCCAATTTGGTGAGATCTCATATCTCACCAAATATTCCATATGTGCAGCATCTATTATTGCAGAATTATTCACCAAATAATTCCAAATTATTTTATGATATTTTCAATCATGTCATTGATAAATTGTGAATCATATGCATGCATCCAAAATAAAATGTAAACTGTATTTACAATTAATTGTTCAATGTGAATCCAATTCACATCAACTATTAATTCCTAAATACGAATTACAATTACCTCTCTTTAACATATTATAAATCACATTTATAATATCCATGAATAATATGGATAGTGATATCCACATTATTCACATCCTTGATATATAAATCGCATTTAAATCATTTTGGATGTCCATTCTCATGAGCTCCGATAATATGAATCAAATTCATCTTATTCATAATAGTTAAATTGTATTTAATTATCCATTTTGTCTGATGCTCAGATACAATATCAACAATGGAATTATTCTTGAACTCCTTCAAGAATAATGCACCTTCACTGCGGATACTTGGAGATAAGGACAATGCGATTGTATGTTCCATGTATAGTGACTTGGATATTGAGATCATATCTCCAATCCAGATCTCGGGGACCTCCATAGATGTTTGATTAAATTAAAGCCGTAAAACTAATCTTCTCATTGCATCTGAATCACATTCAGATCACTACCCAATAGTTAGACCATGAATAGATTACTTCTCTACTGAGAGGAGTCACTAAAATCTCGACATATTTCATCACTCCCTCAGAATGGAAGCGTCGTGATTATACAATCCTTTTATGATCACATTACCCCCATGTGTTCCTAATACTTGTATATCCTACATACTAGAAGACCTAGAATAAACCTGAAGATTTAGATTAATTTAGATTGTCTTCTTTAAGGTTTTATCATCAAGTTTCTCATTTGATCATTGGGATTTGGTATCGATCATATACTTTCCAAAAACATATATCATAACCTTCTATTGATCCTATAGTTTCCAAAATCATATATAAAACCTACAAATCTGTCAAGCTTCCAAAGCGAGATGACCGTGCACGAAATTTGATCCCAATATCTCACAAGTGAGCTCATGTCTTCCAGTTCAGTAATGAACATGTATGATCCCTTTGAGAGATCATATTACTCATATGCCCTTGTATGCACACCAGCTCGCCAGTGTATAGACCTTGATTAGATCATCAAATTATCAGTCTGCCAAATGTACATACTCAAACATATAGAAACACATATGTCTCCTGTCAGTGGATTCATGTGTATATCTTGACAACATACAACATAGGTCTTGGTTATCTCGATCTCATTAGGTTAACTCGCTGACCTAACTTATCTAATACCTCCGAATCTCTATTCCTATACAGAGGATATGCATCAAGAGGTCGGTTAGACATCGGCCTTCAGAGAAAGAATTATCATCTCCTTCTCTTGTTGGAGATCATCTCTTAACAATCACTTGATAGTGCTTGATGAGTGTTCATTCTATTTCATTAGTATGATTCAACATTTGAATCAAAAGCTGTATGATTATTAAGATGGCCATGTTATATAACCCTAATCGTACTAAGGGACCTAATATGCAAATTAGTTATTCTTCATTTCAGAGTAATGAATGATTTACAATAGCATTTGTTTCATAATGGCTCGTCGTTAGTGACGAGCATTGGGCCGGGCCGACCCGGTCCAACACGAAGTCCAGACCAAAAATCCCGGCCCGGCCCTAGCCCAAACGAACATTGGGTTGGGCTCGGGCCCAACATTTAGGCCCAAAACTTTTTGGGCCGGGCTCGGGCTTGGCTCAGCCCAGCCCAACCCGACCTAAGGACCCGGCCCGAAGAGGGCCCGAACCCTTCCCATATCCTATACGCATGGAAACTCTCACCTATTGTATGAACACTATGTTCATGTATCATGTCTTCATACAACGTTTATAAATCAAGAAAGTCAGGTGTGGAACATATGAGTTCATGGTCATAGTATTTCAATTCGGAATTAATTTCCTTAATTTGTCTATGGTTTAGATTCCATTGGTTACTCTTGAATTTGTTAGTGTTTATTTTTTTCCATCACAATATTTTCTATTATTGAACCTTTACCCAATATGGGCATTATGCCTATTTTTTTAACATGCAGTGCCTGGTGCACCTGTTGTTGTTAACTGTGCAAGTTCGGTTTACTCTTTCAATTTCTGTAATGAGAGATGTTTATGGTATCTAACAATGAGTTCACTTGTATAAAATGAGAAATCATCTCCGGTAGAATTGAGTTTTAGTTGTTTCACAATTATTATGGCATATGTTTTAAATAATTTTGGCTCATCTAACTTGAATTGAGATTGACTTTAAACAAAAACTCAAAGTTAATAATCTATAATGGGTAGAGATAGGCCGGTCCGGCCCAAGCCCGACCTATAAGAATTGGGTCGAGCTTGAGCTTGGGCCAAACTAAAGAAAAGTTTGCGTGCCTAAGCCTGGCCTAAGGCCCGAAGTTTTTAAATGGGCTTGGGCATGGGCTCTTCAGGGCCCGGCCCAGCCCGGCCCATGCTCATCCCTACTCGTCGTGGGCTTACATGTCCAACATTTTTTTCTCAGTTCTTGCCGCCGCCTGAGGCCCTTTTCCTTTTTGCAAGCTCTGGAAGCGAGAATCAGGGAAGTGACCTACGATACCCAGGCTTCTCCAAGGGCAGCAGCAGAAATTCGACGAATTGGGGAAGGAGTGTAGTCACAGCAGGCAAGTCAACAACAAGATTTCTAAGGAAAAAGCCAAGGCGATGAAAACGGTATGATAGTAACTAGATCTCTTTAAACATTGGTTTCAGAACAACACAGAAAAACTTAATTAGATCTAAATAACCCATTTTCTGTTTGGATCTCACGTGTTAAATAGTATTTGAAATTAAATCACTGTTATTTATATTTTGAACTTCCATTTATTTTTTTGCGAATATTATTTTGTTGCTAGGTATGGCATTACTTCACTGGATAGCGCTTGCACCTTCTTGTGTCACTGGCTTCCCCCATTTGACCCAAGTTCGGTGTATGTCATGGAATCACAACATTGGGATAATGAGGCAATGTTCCTCCTCCCCTAAACTCTCGACACCTTTGTTGGACCAAGCTCCACCTCACCAAACCATCCCCCCCCCCACCATGCCCATCTTTGTTGTTCCATCATCGTTGAGATTCCTCTACCATACTCGCAAATTTTCCCCCCATTATGCTCCATCAACAAAGCTCACATCCCCTTGTCATGAAACCCTAATGCTCTCCATCGTCTAAAACCTTTTCTAAGTCCCTCTTAATTGATCATCTTCCATATTTTCTAAATAAGATCTCCATCTCCATCGTTAGGGGAGGTGACAGTTCCGTCTGCATGTGCTTGGGCGATAACGAACATCGGCAAAGGGACTTTCGATGATCCGTAAAGCACCGCTTCACGTATTAGAGCTCCTAAAGTTGTGCTCAGTATATGATGCAACACCATCGTCGAGACGATAAAGTAAGGTGCTCCGAGCACATTATTCCAACACACGCAATTCAACCACCAGTCATCCTCTTCATTCTATCCTCAATCTCAAGTAGTCACATTCCCATATCTTTTCTTCTTTGTCGTCCCAGTTCCTCTATTTGTGCCCCTTTCTCGTTTCTATATGTATTGTGTATTATCCATTCATACTTCATTTATGTGTTTTATCTATTCACCTTCATCAAATCAACCTTCTCTCTTCGTGAACCTCTTTAGCAACTCCCCCTCAATCATGCACACCAGTCAGAGAAGTTATTCCACGTCCCTCGATCATTCATAGAGGAACAACCCATTTCTCCCATTATCCCATCAATTGAGCCTTGAGTTTCAAGCTCCGAGAGTGCGCGTCTACAAATGAAGGAGTTGAAGGTATAGCAAAACAAAGTGTCTGCGTTGGTTTGATTTCTACCCTAATGACCATTTTGGTAACCTACAGCCTAACTCATGCAACGTATTCGTTTGAAATGAAGGAGCACCCAGAGTGTGCTAGAGGTCGCCACTATTACACCCTAGCTTTGGTACACCATTAGGCGAGCTAATGGACAAAATCATCCATCCCTTCCATCAGCACCTAAACCTCGAAGCACCTCTCCTCTAGAGGTACACTCCCTTTATGTGAAGATGAAGAACTCTCATTGGTCTGTGATAAGTGGCAAGCAGCCGGACCACGTAATCAACTGTCAAAAAGCACATCTTAATCATTCAAGATCAAGGGTCCCAATCAGCTACTCACCGGCATCTGCACCGTCTATTCCCAAGGGCACTCACGTGTGCATCACACGTAGCCTAGCAATTTTACAGGTGCATCATCGAAGCTTTAGCTATTCCAAAACTCCCAACATATGTGGGTGGGCTATTTGCATGCTTAACCTCGACTTGCATGGAAATACTAATAAACCACCCCTCCACTGAACTAGATGCTTCATATTTATTTGGTAAAATTATATATAAAACATTCCCTTTAAAGTATCATATCTCTTTAATTCAAGCCAATTTTGATAAACCATTTTATGCATGTTTTACACCTTATGTTAGAGCCACAATGTCGTTTTGGGTAAATTTTAAGATGTCCGTGAATTATGGTAAACATTTGAATAAAAAATGTCTATTTTGGACTAAAAAATTCATACAAAATCATTGGCTTTGAATCTTGATATGATTCTTGGATATATATATATATATATATATATATATGCTTCGATGAATATTTTGTGCATGTTAAAGGAATTTGATAATTATTTAGAAATACGTTGTTTGGAATTTTTGCAAGATTTTGATTGATCAATTCCTCTAGCCTCTATTTTGGTATTTTTTTTAAAACTAAAATTGCTTATGATAACCATCATTTGCAATATATTTAAGAATATTCGACGATTTTCTTATCACTAGAAAAATAAAAAAATACGCTAGTCCTTGACCTATAATAATTCATAACTAAATTCATTTAATTCCAAAAGTTACCGCAAAAATTACTATGTGCATATTTTATGAACTATTTAAGATATCCAAAAATTTCAAATGATGTGATATCTGATACTCAAAATCATAAGATTATTGGAAAACTACACAATATCAAATAAAAGTCACATATTTTTGGACATTAACAAAAAATGGGTTTTGGATCCTTATGTTGTGTACATTCCAGTACAATATTGTCATAACATTTGCTTCGTAAATTTCGATCTTCTTTTTCCTCTCTTTTTTGAAAATTGTTTTCAAAATCCTATTTTTTATCTTATTTTTCTTTCTATTTTCTTTATTATTAAAATATCCCAAGACTCTTTTTAAAATTAAAAATCACAAAAATATTTTATCTAATTTATATTATAGTTTTGCCTCCCTATATAAATACCAGCTCATTCTTTCTTTTCTATCAGTACATGTATCCTATTCATTAATATTATCCAAAAATTTAAATATTATAAAATTCAATTGGAAAAAACAAAAAAAATGAAAAAAAAAATAAAATAATAATTTAAAAGTAAAAAAATAAAAAATAGTATCCCCATTACTCTCTTAAATATGTATAGATTAAAATCCAAAATGACTAAAATCCTAAAATCCCTAAAAAATAAATCACAAAATCACAAAAAGAGAATAAATGTGGATGCTAACAATGTGTGGGTGATATAAGGATTTAATATGGCTACTCCATTGGCTGCCCTCATCCTATATTTTGGCGAATATTTTTGTTTTTCCAAAATACCGTCATATATTTTCATCAATATATCGCTCTAATGTGTCATTCCAATTTCATCAAAAACAGAGACGCATATGCCCCATCAAGAACATATTGAGTACAACAATTCTAAGCCCTTAAAATTACATGTTCTAGATGGAGGCCACGTGAGTCTCTATTTCTGACGAAATTTGAATGACACATTAGAGCGATATAGTGATGAATATACATGGTGGTATTTTCCTAATAACAAAAACATCGCCGAAATATGGGGCGGAAGAAGCCCCGTTAAACCATTGATATAATTAGCAATTAGCTTCTTTAGATGCCTCCCATTATCGACCAAGGGTGCACTAACCTAGCTAATAACAAGTATGAAATAATGTTGTTTATCTTACTTGACATGCACATGCTACAACTTGGCATATTTAGATACGACTAAACAAGGTATCATATAACAAGAAAGATTTGGGCTCAAATACAAAATTATATAAAAAATACCAAACTCAAATAAGAAAAAACAGCAAATATACTCAATTCACTCGAACATCCTGGAAATAATAGAGAACACCAAACTACAAAAGAATAAATTCTAATAATATTCTAGTGTGTATAATCATGTACTTTGTTCATCTATTTACAAAAACATAACTATATGGATGTGTTTGTATGTATGCACGTGTATGTACACCTGTAAATATCTATTTATGTAGCACATTTACAATTTGTGCATAAGCATAACTTGCATGCACACACCTATTATTGTACAGGTGCACGAACACACATGCATGCACAAGCATGCATGTGGGTATATACAATTACATGTATTCTTATGTAGTTATGTTGCTTGTATGGCAAGACGATCAATCATTCATCAGAGGGCAACCTCATAAACGAATTTTATTTTTTTATTCCCAGCAAGAATTTGATCGCTCTAGTTAATGAGAATGATGAAGAATTGATGAAACGATCTTTGAACCAGTAATCAAGCCTTTTTCTTGACAAAGAGAGCATAGTTGACGCTGATGAATGCCTCCGCCTGGGGGGGTTGGTTTTCATCCACCTATGGACTCAATAAGATCACCGCAATCAAAGCCTCCGCTGTTGATTTGTGTTTTTAAACCTTCCAATCCCTTCCAGGCCATCAAAGCCCATTGCTGATGCCCAACATTTTTCGATGAACGTCTTGAACACTGTGTTTGCCCTCAAGAGGTATGCAGGGAAGCCCCATTTAACATACTGAACTTTGGCTTGATCGAGGTCTAGAAAATCTACCAAAGTTCGGACATGGTTCAAGCCTGGCCGAAAATTGATTGGTCGGGCATGCCCAAGTTAGTAATCCTCAAGTCTCTCATTCATCAACAATATCATTTGTGCATATTCTTTTTTTATCTTTTTGTAAATGATCAGGCTATAGATGTAACACCCATATCTCCAAACATAGTCCCACATCTAAAACTCACAAAGTGTGAGAGTGGGTTATAAGTGGAGGGGATTATTACTTGACAACTTGGGCTTAAGCATTTAGGTGGTTGTCAACGAGTCCATCTGGGTCCATACCCAACAAGTTGTTAGGGTCGATTTCCTCGATAACGGACCGGAGACTTAAACCCGGGACGTTACACTAGCAATCTCATATTATATCTTATTAGAATTTTAGCATAGTGCTATGCAATTCTCCTTTAATTGGTTATAGGAAAGATCTTTATAAACTAGATGCTCATTTATCGCAGTATAATATGTTCACATTAACTTAAGAACTTTATAATAGACGAGTAACCAATTACTCACTAAGAGAAGACTAAAATATATACCACTCTACATATATTATATATCATTTTTTCAACATTATTGGGCTAGCGAGTCGGGCCTCGCTTGGGTCAACCTCCACACAAAAAAATGATATGAACATACCTTTTGGTCCAGACTGGGCTCATCTCAATTTTGAGCATGGACCGGACTAGTACAAGAGGACAAGATTCTAGGCATGATTGGTCCGACCCAATGCTCATCCTTAGTTATTGATGTGCGCTTAGAGCCGCAGTCAGCATCCAACTTTCTCTCTTTCATGGGAGGTGATCTTAACTTTTCAATACGACCTTCATATTATATTTATTTTCTCATAATCCTAGTCTAATCTTCCTGCTTGAATATTATTTATATTTGGTTTTCTATCTTCATTTTTCAAGCAATGCAAGCTTTTCTATTTCTGTTGGAATTATATAATAAATAATCTTCACTCTTCTTTATTGCTTTCTGATAATTTAGCTTGTTAATTTGAAATTCATATTTCTAGTTTATAATTTGCGTAAATTTTTATCATTTTGGAAAATTCAAAAAAAGATACTTCTTTTTCTTTATTTTTTTAAGTTATCACCTCAATGTGTAAGATCCAGACTTTAAAATATACAAGCTGTTTTAGTTCCATGTAAGATCCAACTAGGACGTTTCAAAAAAATTAAAAACGTTGCAAAAAGATTATATAACTATGCTTTAGATTTGTGTGCCCCCCCCCCCCCCCCCAAAATATTGCATTTACACATATATAACTCCTCATTTTTTAGCTACGAGGGGGAATTAACAACACAGTGTTATATGTAAATTAGAATGTTTACTTGGATCATATCATAGCTATAATAGAGCCCCTCTCGGAGTTGTTTGGATGTCTGATACCTTTAGGGTTCGTTTGGTTACAGGGTTGGGCAGAGTTGGGTTGGGTTGGGGTACCCCTGTGAATAGTAAACTGTGAGGAGGATTGGAAGGGTTGGAAGGAGGGGTACATCGGGTTGGGCCAACTTTGTCCGCGACAACCACATCATGATTATATCATGTATGCTTCTCTCTCCGAGTTATTTAGTTACCTGGGTAGGTAGGGTGGAGTAAATTTCCTTTGTAAGGTTAATAAGATAGATTTTTTTGTGAATGGTATATGCATGTTTGATTGTCGAGGTAATCTGGCATACCCTTTGCTCGATCCCTTTATTTATGTGTTAGAATTAGTGGTATGAACCGTGCAATTTTTTGTTATAATATTTTTTAATCACGTTTAAATAAAAAATTAATATAAAAATATATTATAATCATTAAAAAGTTAAATATAACATATAATTAATGTCACAATATATCACATTATCATTGCAACCCTTCTAAGTTTCTAACCATCCAAACGATTACTGTTTATAAGAGGTTAATCCAACCAATCCAACTTAATTACCAAACATGTCCTAAAAGCTCTTTTCTTGCAACCTCTCGGACTCGATGGAGATTTTTCCTACAAGGTCAAGCAAGCTACCACATGTATTCCTACATCGTGATGGAAAACATGCGAATACACACTGTGGAAATGCCCTCGAAGTAGGAATAGATATGAACAACTGATGTACCGCCCTCTCGGTCCATCAGACTATAGAGTTTAACCACACGAGTCTCAACAAAGTCGATGCCAACCATGCCCTATTTGAGTTCTTCTCCATTCATCTCCGCCTTGGACTCTTCAATAGTGATCTCATTGTCGACTCGGTTGTATTTATAATAATGTAATTAGGTTTTAATTTGGCAAACATGCTCAATTACATTGTACTTTAATTTGATTTCAATTGGAAAATCAAATTGATGTTGGAGAGAAGTTAAGATTCCAAATTTGAAACACGGTGAATTTTGGGTGGAAGTTTAGTATCACATCTAGTAGTTCTAAACATTTGGTGGGTTTATATATGAGTTCATAACCCAAGCTCTTGCAGCAATAGTACATAGGAGAAATAGAGGACCACTTTTTTGCGGATTTCATTAAGGGCCGAATAAATTAATTCTACGGATTAATTGTGATTCATTCGCATTAAAGGAATTTGACTCGACTGTAACGGCTCTGATCTAGCCATCGTTTCGGAATCCGAAGAGGCGTTCGTTGAGTGACGTTTTCGGAGGATGAAAAGTCGGGTCTTATGTCTTCTTATACATTTCTTCTCAATGTTGTTTTCTTCACTCACAAGAAAATCGGCTCTTGCTCGTTTTTTTGTTCTTCCACCGCGACTGCAATCCCTTTCTCTTCTTTCAGTTGCGGTTCTCTGATGTACTTTCGAGGACGATATCATTTGTGTGTGTACGTGTATGTGGATGACGATCGTGTGCCATCGTATCATGTGAGCGGATCACCAGTAACCTTCGCACCAGTATTATACGAGTGATATCCTCTCTAAGGACAGTCCGTAATAGACGCTTTGATGATTTCTAATCTAATATATTTTATCTCTTGTTTGCCGCAAATTATTTTTTGCTTTGTCTTTGTTGGATCTCGACCTAATATGATGTACAAAGGGCTTGATTGGTTCCTGCGTGCATCTTGTAATTGCTATATGAATCAGATATACATAATTATAATCTTGTTAATATGTGATACATTGATTCTTATTAATAATAGAAATTATTAAACATAAATTATTGTTTAATGTATGTCTTATTGATCATGTTTTTAACATATTCTCCACCTGAGACTTGGGTCTCAGGAACGTGTGACCAGGAACATCGAGCCTATAATTAAATAGGGTCGATGGAAATGGGTGTTGAGGGATACATGCGAGGGAAGAAGCACAATGAAAACAAAAGAAAATAATTCCAAATTTTTAATATGAACCGTTGTATTATGTTTCTGGACGTGTTTACGGCTACCACTCAAGGACGATTAGATCAGCAGATAGGTCGACGGCAAGAGCTCTTGCATCAAGCACTCTAAGATTTACTTGTATCTTGATGTAAATTCAAAACTTACAGGGTTGCGTTGTAAGTGGACACGATTTCAAGGGTCGTGGTGCAAAAATGTATAATTTAAGCGAAATAATAATTCCGGAGATAGCCCTCACATTCTCTGGTCCTACTGTTCTCCTTCAAATAAATATACATTACATATTATTATATATTATTTACAGTATCCTACAAAACGGGAGAAAAAAAAGGGAAAAATCTGATGCACAACAAGTTGAAACCGGTGGTTTTGGTGGCGGCAGGACCACGGAGGAGGAAAGTGGATATGTCGACGTGGTGCGCTCCCTGCCTCTCCCGGCGTAGATGATCACATCTCCCACGGCAACGCAACCGCTGCCAATTTTTATTAGCCATTAAAAATATAAATTAAATATTAATAGGGTAAATTAATAAAGAACCTCACATATGCATCGATTTAAGGACTTTATTTTTTCGAATGGAGATGTTCGATCTTATTATTCCGTCTCAAATACAGGCTTTTGTAAATTTCTGCAACTCTTATACGTCGATGTTAAATTTTGAAATTAAAATTAATTTTCTCTTTGTTACTTGTTACAATTGAAAAATGAAATTTTAATTGGAAAATCAATGTATAACTGAAACCTCTTTTTATAATTTACCCTTATTAATAATTATGACAAAAAATGGCAGGTTCAAACCAGTTGGAGATGTCCGACGCCCTATCTTCTGGATTCGGACGCAGATGGAGATTCTATTAGAATATCTGCAGTGCCCACAGAACCCTTCTCACTGTTTTGGAGTCCACAGATTCTGATTTTTATTAGTCCAAGACACGGTTTCGGAACGGGGCAGATCAGACATGTCTTTGTTTTGCATTAATTATTCTAATACTACTCTCAATACGAACTAGTTGTAGAATACCATGTCTAAAATACGGGGATGGAAAACCTTGATACACATATGCATGTTTCCCTGTCAACCAGCAAGTGCCAGTGGCCTTATCCCCTGCCACGTCATCAGCCGATGTTATCTTTATTACCACGTGGCCGGAGCCCATTGATTGGTGACATATCTGTGAACTGGATTTCAGATTATCGTTTCCCATATTATAAGAATATATGTGTTTATATTTTTGACGTCCCGATACGATGGGGGATCGACAAGTAGCTCAACTTGAGTTCGAACAGTTCAAAAAATATACATATCTTTGCCAACTTCTTGAAGCCTCCGTGAGATCAATTTGCTACAAGTTTCATGATTTAAAATAATATGTATTTGTATCTTGCTTGGCCTTAGAATAGCAATAGAGATAGTGTATAATCGTTGCTTTCATACTCTCACAATTTTTGTTCTCATAGAATCAGCCCTCTAGCATTAATATACATACACCTATTTTTTAGAAAAACCACCGTCAAATATAATTTTTGTTGATTGCCCGAAGTACTCGTTATCATGCTTTGATGATGCAGAATTTGTATATGATGATTCCATATATAGAACATCTTCAATCTTCTGCTAACTGCAAAAATATTATAGAGAAAAAAATCAACTTAATTTTTTTGTTACTGGAACCATGTTTGCATAGTTGTTTATGGCGCTTGAATTGCATCTCCACATATAGAAAAATTAAAGTCAGGATCGGTTAATCTAATGGTTAATGCTACGATCCCAAGTTGATGATCTGGACCGAAAAAAAAGGAACTCCTTTCAAATGTGAATATATACACCAGTGTATTGGGAAGGGAAGCAAAATAAGAGAAGATTTAAAAAATAATAGCGTGACAATCGATCTTTAAGATTTATTTCAGTGTTATATGAGTATGAGATTAACGAAATCAAGTCCATCGTATTATAATTCCAGCCTTAAATAGCAGTCTCAAGGACATCAAAATAAATCTGAAAGATCGTGTGTATCATACCGTTACTTTTAATACTCCAGACAGGACATTGAAATGTATTCAAAGTTTAGGTGTTCTGCCGTAATATAGTTTTAAAAATCGATAAAAAAAAGTCGAGAAATCGGGAGGAAAAATATCTATATATATATGGAATGGCCAATCCATCAAAGTCACTTTTTGCGTAGTTGGTCCACTCTCTGTTACCACCACTCGATCTTTTGTGATAATCAGCTCGTGGTCGTTGGCAGAAGCAGAGAGCAGAAGAAGCCATGGAGCTCAACTCCATCTCCACCTCCTACCACCATCTCTCCCTCCTCCCCTCCTCCTACTCCACCTCCACCACCGCCAGATTGCTAGGTCTCAGGCCGTCGACGACCAAGGGGAGGTTGGTCTCCGCCGTCCGGGTCAGGGCCGCCGTCGACAGGAGCCACGACTCCATCGTCGATGACGTCGCCGAGACCCCACGCCCAACCTTCGGCTCGCCCGTCATGGAGGTAGCCGCGGCTTCCTCCACCACCGTCACCACCGTCGAACGCAGCTTCGGATCTGCCGACGCCGAATTCCCAGTTTGGGATAAGATCGGAGCTGTCGTTAGGCTTAGCTATGGGATCGGTAATACGGAAATTCAAAAAAATATTTTTTTATTAATTTTGTTCTAAACGACGTTTGTTGTGACGACAGGCGTTTACGGAGCGATGGCGCTGGCGGGGAAGTTCATCTGCTCGATGGCCGGAATCGACTGGACCGGAGGATGTCATGTGTCGATGAATGCGATTGTGGACGGACTTGGTTACGCAGCTCCCCCTATCATGGCTCTCCTTTTCATTCTCGATGTATGCGCTCTTTTGCATTGCTGTTGTGTAACAAGTGCATGTATGAATTGAGTAGATGCTTGCTGTTATCAGGATGAAATTGTTAAGCATTCGCCTCAAGCCCGCGCCATCCGAGATGTGGAGGACGAGGAGCTCAGGAGCTTCTTCTATGGGATGTCACCATGGCAGGTGAATAAGCGTATTTGATTTCGATTTTGGTCTCTTTGTTTTTAAGTACCGACGCAGAAACTTGATCATACTTGGCTGGATTTCTTCTGCAGTTTATGATGATTGTAACTGCAAGTTCCATAGGCGAAGAGCTCTTCTATAGAGTTGCAGTTCAGGTTAGACCACGCTGCTTGCATATCTGCTGTCCTTTTTGTCGGCTTTTATTAATGACACTTGACAATTGCAGAAAAAATAAAAGTAAGAACAAAATTTATGTTATTCGAGATGACCATTCTATGGTTCTGATCAACAATAGAAGGGACCCTTGTGGAGCTAGATGTTTAAAATATTCTTCTCAAGGATTTCATGTGGTATGCGAGTCTATATAGATCCACCAATCCAACAAGTCCCCACGCTTAGCAATATCGATCAGAACAAGAGAATACTAATTAGATATTGGAGAAAATCCAGCATTCATCTAATTAATCACATAACTCTAACAGTAGTTAAAAATTGGATGTTTTTTATGATGTTCTACTGCTTAAGTTACGCAAAAATTGTCATCTAGAAGAGTATGGCGGCAAGAAACGTGTTCCATATCTGAGTATTTGTATTGAAAACTCTAGATTGTTTTTGTTACTTCTGAGAGCTTTGAATTCGAATTCAAACTGCTGGTTTGCGCTAGTGTTTTGGCCTTGTTGACCTCATTGGACTCGGTGCTGTAGGGGGCCTTGGCAGACATGTTCCTCAGAGGAACGGAACTTGTGAAGGATGCTCGTGGAATTGCTTCACTGGTATGCCTCTCTAACTCTTCATTCCTGCAATAACGTCCCATCTGTACCACTACTCCATTGTTTCTTATTTTCTTTGGTTTTGAATCTTATGATGTCTGACATGTGATATTTGTTGTTTTAGACTGGCATGCTACCTCTTTTTGTACCGTTTGCCCAAGCATTTGCAGCTGTGATTACGGCCGCTCTTACTGGATCTCTCTATTACATAGCCACAACACCAAAAGGTACAAGACTTATCCCAGTATTCTATGTAATGGCTGTAAGTTCTAAAGCATTTCCTCTCAAAATCAAAGTTGTAATCTTTGCAGATCCTACATATGTGGTTGCCCCTGTTGTGCGGTCTCGCACTGGTCGTGAGGACCTTAAAAAACTTTTTGCAGGTGATTAGTGAAACCTTTTCATGATGTCATCTCCATTTCTATGCTATATACCTGTTTTTTCTTTGGAGTTCTGTTATTATTATTATTCAGATTTTGTACTATCATCTGGTTTTCCTGCAAAACTGCTTCACTTGAGTCGGGGCCGAAACCCGCATCTCATTGTCAGTTCCATTAAATTGGGATTCATGGTGTGAAGGTTATCTTTTGCAGCTTGGTATGAAAAGCGGCAGATGAAGAAAATTTATTCCCCTCTCCTTGAAGGATTGTTGGCTCTGTATCTAGGATTTGAATGGATACAGGTAGTCAAATCTTCCACATAATTTAACACCAACTTCGTTATTTACAATGTCGTGGCTTCATTACATTCCTGGTAAGGCCATCCATCTAAGATCTCAGTACCATTCTTTTCCTGAATGTTTTGCAGACGGACAACATTCTGGCCCCCATGATAACACATGGCATATATTCAGCTACAATATTGGGGCATGGTCTATGCAAGATCTATTATCACAGGAGGAGGTTGCGCGAGAGGATACAGCAGGTGAGAGTTGAATCAAGAAATTCGAGCAAATTATGAAGTCTGCTAATCAAAGTATCGTGAGGAAAGGTAGATAAAGTATGACAGGCTATGACCTACCAGCACTTCACCTCGATAAATACATGGTAGATAAACCTCTGCCTCTGCATACAAGTGTGCTAGATGAAGGCTGTGCATGTTGTGTAATGCGTTTGTATAAATGTAGCAATTCACAGTTAGGGCGAGTACTGTCTGAAAGCTAAAATGTTGTACATATATTTTTGGTTACTGTTAGCAAGATGAGTTCCCTTTGGGGTAGCTAGTATGCCTTCACTGATCAATGATATGTTTAGATATTCACACAGCATTTTTGCAACTTTGTCCTCTGTCCACTAATCCATTACTATATATTAAGGAGGGGATATTGGTCGGCTGCAATTAATTTTTGTCCATAAAATTCCCAAAGTACCCTTTCGCATTATGCAGTTTCCGAAGCGTCGTATATTAATTAATACGAAAATGGAAAACCTGTTTGCGATTGTTAGACACCACATGCTCGTCGAAATTTCCAGACTGCCCTTACCCGTTCCGCAGTATCCCAATCTATCATAGTTTCCCAATCTATCGTATATTAATACCAAACAAAAATGGAAAATCTTCTTGTGGTTGTTAGCCACCATGTGTTCCTGTTCGTCGAAGTTCACCTCTCAGCAGAAGCTCTTACGTGCTTCGTCTGCCATAAAGGCGTCTTCACGGAGTATGTCTGCATGCATGATATACATCTCTTCGTCGTCGTCTGCACTTGGAGTCTCTATCGTCCTCCTCCGTCCTTGGTCTTCAAATCTCCTCTTTTTTGCAGTCCCATCCTGTACGTCTACCATGTCCGCAGACAGTGGCCCTACGTAAGACCTCATCGATTGTCTGCCTAAGATTGAGGACCTGAAGGTACTCTGATATATCGACCCTACAAATTTTTTGCCTCTATTTCTCTTTAGCGACTACTACACTGTTTAGATAGTTGTGGTTTTCTTTTTAGATGGAACACGATATTTACACAAACCAAATGGTTTACACAGGAAAAACTTAACAATATGAATCACTGATTAAAAAAATAATGCATGGCCATTTGCGACCCCTCTTAAGGACAATCCTCTACATTTGCACTCGAAACAATTTTCTTTGACAGTAATGGTTCCAACATCAGGGATACCATTGGATTTTAAATGGCATGTATATTATTTCTAGATAGATCCAAGCATGTCCATTCCAAGCCGTTGAAAAACTATTATTACTGAGATTCGTGTCATAATCAAAGAAGATGTACGGAAAATAGAAAACTAATTTCTCATAAGAATTACTTAACATGACATTCAGTCTCCATTGTTTGAAAATAACACTAGAATTGCGATTACCAAATGTGTATAATATGATCTCTAGAATCGCCTGTAACGACGGCTGAGATCAACTTGATGTATGTCTGCCTCTCAAAGATGGTTTCAGAACATTTTAGAACATTTTGGAAGACGGTCGCCGCACTTGTATCCGATGCAGTTTCTTTAATAGGAGTCGTGACAAAAACTCAGATTCTTTGGATTTCAATAAAATAATTGCAGAGTTGTTCGATCTTCTTCGTGGGCAAGAGCTGTCTGTGAAAGCTATGGTGATGGATTTTTATTTCGATCTTTGTTTATTTGTATCCACGATCTTACATTTTATCATGTATTTGTTCTGTTTTCCCGACTTTATTTCTTGTAAATTATATTATGCACGAATGCTAATTATACAGATCTATGGGATAGATTATGTATGTATGATTAGTATTGTCATAAATATATTCATTCGAATGCTTTCATAGTCCAGATAGTGCATGGATTGATTCTGGCACTATGTTTGTAGTAAAAGCCTGCGAGGCTCAAGGACTTCAAATTAATGGCTCAAAGAGGGTTTTTCCTTGGATATATAACTTTTGCTGGATTTCTGAATAGCCATGCAACGAACTCTTTCTCCATCTCAGTGAAATAAGTGGTTTTCATATTATTAGTTCAAGCTTGTCCTTGCCATCAAGACTGCGAAATTCTATTTTTTGGTTGCAACATCCAATCAAATGGTTTTGAATGTTCAGCATATTGGCTTCTGTTCTGTAGATTAACTTCAAATTTTAGACAACGCTGATTCAAAAAAAATAAACTACACTACAAAAAATAGTTGTCAACTGTTGCATATATAGAATCAGAACTATATTCCATAGCAATAAACTCATCTTTGTTATAACAATTGCTTAAGTTATATGTTGAGAAACCTGAAAGATGTTATTACTTTTTATCCCATACTAATTATCAAGATCTTATAAATTCTATATTAAATATATACATATAAATAAAACAAAATAAAATTAGCACTATATACATAAAATGTACTGTAATACTTACCATAATAGTTTCGAACGTTATATTTATTTTCTACCTTTTTTAAATAAAAAACTATATTAAAAAATACCGTTTACTTTCAACAACCATAAACATTCTGATATTATTATAAAATTTATAAAAAAGTATTTGATATATTTTAGTACCTACTAAAACATATGCAAACGTTAAATAAAAATACAAAAAAAAAACCTCAAAATTTCGAATAATCTTTATGTAAGTATATAGGTGGCCCTTTTAAACTTAATTTAACTTAGATCATTTTTTATATTAATCATAAATATCATTACATATATTTGATCTTTTTTCAATCATATATACACATATTGTAAAAACTATTTACGTCTATAATTTTTAGGCTTTTCTTTATGCTATCTGTGAGTTCAAGCTACATTTTCGAGGTAGACTAAACTCTATATTATATGTATTTATATTTTTCTGATCATTTGACATCGACAACTCTCCCGTGTGATGTCTTGAAAAGAAAGTCTCTTTATACAAAAATCCTTTAACCATGAGTGCAAAACACATGTATGCACTGACCTTCCATTACTCTTTGGCCCAAAGATGCCATATGAGAAGTTTGCAACTTATAATATCCGAGTTGATATTATTTGTCAAACATCGTATACGAGTTGAGATTATTTATTTATATATCCGTATTTGAGGATATTGTTTGCAACTTATAATATCCACAATGTATCTGTTTCCACATTCATATACATTTCTTGCTGAAGTGAATGAAGAAGGGTGTACTCCCGTGCAAAGCACGGGCTGCTCACTAGTGAACTATTATGAGAGGGTGTTTAAACGAATGGGATGGTACGGAAGAGAAAAGGAAGGTAAGGAATGATTAAAATTTTGGATTTTTATCATTTGTGCTTTTTTTGAGATATCAGTTGTGTCCCTAACTACTTGCATCTATCACTTATGCCATTCCGTGACCGTCAATAAATTATACTAAAGCGGGGTTTATACAAACCATGGTTTATTAAGGGGAGCACAAGTGTCAACCTCCCTTCCTTAGCATGATCTGTGAGGATTTGAAGATGTATGCATAGATGAACTAGAATCAAATTGGGAGGGATGAATTGAATGAATGATTCAAGGATCCTCTGATCAGAGGTGATGAGAGGATGAAACTTATGAGTATAGCTCAATCGGATTCCAGAGCTAAAGAAAATCAAATGAAAAATCACAGAACTGAGCTAAAAATATTAACTTGTAGCCGCTGCCCACGTTTGACTTCCACCAGCCATCAGTTGTTATCCCGACCAACCACCATCCTTTGCAGCCAACATCCTCCACTTATACAGTTTCAACCTTCGAGACTACCCTCTCGTTCGATGCAAAGACGAAGGAATCTATGTTCATAGATCCGACAGGTTGCGGTTATTCGGAGGTGTATATGGAGCATGTGGCTAGTAATGGCGGAGGTTCAACCATGGCGAGACGGGCAGTAGGTGTCACGATGTTGCCGATGTTCAAGGTGGGAAAGACGATCATGTATTGCCATGTGTACTTGGAAGAAGAAGATGAACGATTATGATGCATTGTTAGTGGTGGAGCGAAGGATTTGAAACCGGATGCTGATGATGTGGGTGGCGACTAGGAGGGAGGTGGAGGAAGGGGCTGGAGTGAGAGGGGTGGAAAAGGAGGGGTCAAAGGAGGAGGTAGATAGAGGATGGGGTTGGAGGGTGAGGAGTTGGGGTCGGAGGAGGAGGGAGGGGCTAGAGGGGGAGGGGTGGAGGAGTAGGGTGGGTGTTGGAAGGAAGATGAATAGAGAATGAAGTTGCCATTGTGTCCTACTCATTCAAGCTAATTGTCTTAATGTCCCTATAGTTAACAACTATCTGGGACGTCGATGGATTGCAACTAATCTAAGGGACACAAGTGATAAACTTGCAAAAAGTCATGGGCACAACTGATACTGTAAAAAAGGAATGGGCATGAGTGATATTACAGAAGTTAGAAGGCACAAGTGGAAAAAATCCTAGAAATTTTATTTTTTATAAAAAAGGAAGGGAATATGGTGTTTGATATTTGGTTGCACAAGTGGCCCTAAAGAGATGATTTGTAGCAATTTACTTCCGTAGACTTTAGTTGGCGTAACAATATTTTCCAAATCCTAAGTTCAAACCAGTGAAATGCTTAGCGGAAATAGAAGGCAGACTAAACGAATAAGCAAGCAAGATAATCAAACGATACATAGATGTATGAGGTTCGACAATAATTGAGTTATATCTTTAACAATTGTAGTTAATATTTTTATCTTTTCGAAAAATGGTGGAGGGGAGGATAAGAGACAATTGTATGGAGTAATATAAAACTCAAGTACATACAGATCCCCTAATAGTATGTAGCTCCACAAAAAACTAAATGCAAAATGAGCATGAAAATCGAATGTTTTCAATGAGATCCTCGTTTGAGATAGCCAGTAACAATGTTGGATGTCACAAAAAAGCAAGCAAGGATGTCAAAAAAATCAACCTCTGTAATGCTTCAGGCTGAACGGATAGATGGGAGATTCAAGGCATCTCAACAATACATGATGGCTAAAAGAAGTACGTAAAATATTGATAAATGCCATATTTCTTGTCATGATCCGAGTTTTCCAATAACTGAGTCATGGATCTCCATCTAAAATATAGTATTTAACAATACGCGCATACACCATTATAATGACTTATGAGCGCAGAAAATTGAAGTAGCAGAACGATTTTGCCATATGATACTCCCCCTCCCAACCCACACGCACACACAAGTATATATAAGATTTCATGCACGCAAGTTGAATTCACAAAAGGAAGTCTAAAACTAGATTAACATCACGAGATTAAGAACCAAAAAATGAACAGAAGTGTAAATTTGTAAGGTGAAAGCTATCTTATCAACATCCACAATCAACTAGCTAAACTCTAGTATGATGCGTTTTCATCTGTTGGGTTGCCAAAAAGCAAGGTAATAGTGAGCTAATGCTTTTTAAAATATACAAGTATTGAAATTTCAACGATGGTTTAAGAATACTTATTCCATTTTCAATTAATCAAACAACACATTGTTTTAATGATGAAGCTAAATCTTGACACATATTCAATCCCATTATATGCATGTAGAGTTGGGGAGCTTCATGATTGAGGAGCCTCGGAGAGTTATTATGATGGTCACTACGGGCTCGTTTGGTAACCGGGTTACCCCTGGGTTACCCCGGGGTAACCCGGTTTACCCCCCTCTTTTCATGGAATGGAATCTTATCACAAATCACAGTGACATCACATCACATTCTTTATTCCAACCCTCTCCAACCCTAGTAACCATCCCAAATAGTTACTATTCCAATCATGTTACCCCACCCAACCCAGCAACCAAACAGACCCTACGCAATTGCTTTTGTCAGTATGAATGAAAACATGTCCAAAATCCGCAGAAAGGTCAAATGGCTAGCCGAATCAAGTATGATTTGGTTCACACTATTACTCATGATGCATGAAAGCATTCAGATATGGAAGACAATTTTGTCATGTGGAAGGATGCATGTAGTTCTAATAACAGAAAAACTTCCCACTTGTGGTCTACATATAGGAGTTAAAAAGTTGATTCTCGAATAAGGGTGGGGTAGGGATAGGGGTAAACGGACTGAACTCGAGTGAACCTACATGGATTCTGTTCCATTAATTTAATGAGTATACAAGTTCGAGTTCGATTCGATCAGTAAAATAAGCATTTCGTTCATATTCGGTTTGACTCGATTTGTTATAGGTTCGATTACATACAAGTAATTGAATATTATCTTTTATATGCATTATAGATATTTTTAAACTTAGGAAACAAACATCATGGGATTTTGGTAACCTTTTTATTTGGAAATTTTGAACAATTCACAATGTATGCCCTTAATATGGTATAAAAAATGAAGGGAAAATAAAAAAATAGAAAGAGTCGTTATTTTATGCACTTCAATTTCAATAAAAATCATTCTATCAAAGTTATATAACATATATAATTTTTCCATCCATATAAGGAATCCCAGAGCCCCACATCATATCTTCGCTCCACCCAAAAGCTAATCACATCTACACTTCATGATTCATTAAGTATGCATGTTCAACCAGTTTTAATCCTTCTTCTAACTACGTAACATTAAAACAAGATTAAAAAGTGTTAGGCTCGAGAAGCCTAAGTACAATTATAAACACTATCACAATAATTTATGGAACACTCTTTTACTAAATAAAGCCAATTCATTGTTCCGTACTTCTCTATACCTTGTATGCATCATTCATAATGTTTGATATATTCAATCGTGTATTGGCACCCGGCAATTGTACCTAAAAAGATTACAAATAAAGTAAAACTGCAATTTAATTGTGATATTAAATAGTGGAAAAAATTATCAAAATATTTTACATAGCTTTGTGCATATCGGATTTGTCTAACTTGAGTTGATAGATCTCTGCACACCATGCAAAAAATATTGCTAAGTTGTCATGAAAAAATATCTTTTAAAGTAACTTGCATACTAGATTCTTGAAACATATGTATGCAACAATATTTATTGAGCGCTATATAACGATCAGTAGTATATGATACAACATACAGAAAAATCTCTTCGCAACCAAAGTGAGGATCCTTGCAAATTGAACTAGTTAGTAAGTAACAAACTTCGCAAAAAGAGAATATCTAACATAACAAAAGGATACAAAAAAAATGAATCACAATCCGAAGATTATGCGAGACTTTCTTGCTTATAAAAATTCTGGACAAAATAAAATTAAAAGAGTCAACCACGTAAATAAAAACAAAGACAACATATAACATTAACTTCTATATTTTCTTGTGAACATATATAATTATAGCACGGCTATGTATTTTCTAATGAAATTTATCACTAAGAACTTTATAGTAGTAGACTTTCCAAACCATGCTAACACCATCAAAAACACAACCTCGAAGAGCATGTTGCTAAATATCAACTTAAATATCAGTGCATGTTCCACACATAAAATATGTGGAATTCCTTCTTGTTAGACAATCAATATGCAAACTCACAAAGTTCTTTTGTAATCTTTCCAGAAGTGGATTTCCTCGAGTATTTCGCACACTCTCTCAATAGAGATGATTTTATTTTAAATATGTTTAAGTCCATCTTGTTCCATACAATTTAAGGTATGTGCAGTGCACCAGACATGAAAGATCTTTCCCTTTAAATATAACTTTTTTGTAACTTAAAACTAGCTCTTAAAAACTCAGCCACAATAGTATAGTTGGATGCATCATCTAAAGTGATTGTATGAATATTACCTAGAACTCTCCACTCTTGGATGCATCTAGAAATTGCACCACCAAGCACAACCCCAGCATATCCTAGAAGTTAATGATACACTTTTGCAATTTCCACTTAGGATCAATGATGTGGAAAGTTAAACACATGTATCCACTCATTTTGATGAATGTCTAGCGATCACATGTACGTGAAATGTGATTTGTAGCCTTGAAGCATGTATTCAAATTTTCTTTATCAGAATCATGCACCTTGAAGCATTCACTTTTTATCGTGATCCTGGATATCTTCTCATATATAGGATCCATTATTTTTGCGAACAGATAAAATGCAGGATGCTCGACCTTTTTTAAATGGATACTAATGCACACGTATCATTATTGCAATTGCATCTCTCACCTTCTCAGAATTGTATGAGGTCGTAACAAGAAATCCAAAGTAGTTTACACTTATCATCAGTAGTAGAATTAAAAAAATGGTGGATTTCTTACTTTTTTATCGCATCTTATGTAATATGGGCACATATTTTTCCAGTGCCTCTTCACGTGACCGGTTGTGCCTCTCTTACGTTTAGATAAAACCTCTCAGTAATATTTGCATTTGTTTTTAATCATTACTTGCTTCTCTTGGGCTTCATTCCCATTATTCTTAGTGATTATTATGGTGATATCTTCAAGAATGGACTACACAAAGGATATTTTTCTTCTTGTTCTTTTTCTGATTTTTCGCTAAAACTTCTCTAGTTTCGCTTACTTCCACCACATCATCTTATATTTCAGCAAATTCATTATTATTCTCACCGCAATGCATCTCATTTCTCTCTAATGATCGATAGAATATTGGAAGGATGGTGTAGAAGTCATTTTCTCGAAACATTGGATAATACAAATAAGAGATGGTTACGATGCTAAAACTTATCAAATTCGATGCGTTAAATAAATAAATTCAGATGTAATCTTGAAGACTCTAAACAACATGGATAGATATCGTCTCGTACAAAGCAACTATACAATCAAAATAATTTTATATGGAAAAATCAAGCTCCATTTAAGTTATGTGTGTTGCAAGATGTTCAAAGATGTTAATAACATAATCAGATATTTGATTAAAAGCGCGTATATTATCCACAATGTGATTTTCTATATTATATATGAATAAAATTGTATTTAATCATCACATTCATGTGAGTAGAAATCAATACGTCGAGATATCCACAGGATTCCTAAATAAAGCTTCCAATAAAATGAGTGGAAATGTTGAAAATTTATGCGCAACCATAAAATGCCTAGCGTAACAATATATACTAGTATGAATATTCAAATACTTAAGTAGCTTAAATCTTTAAGTAGCAAGACATGCATTCAAAACTGATGCTAAAACAATGATGGTTGTATTAGACATGTGAGTGCACGATAAGTCATTATGCAATAAAGGAAGTCGCTTCTTAATCTGAAATAAAGAATAATTAATTTGTATAATAGGTCCCTTAGTACAATTAAGATTGTGTACCATGGCTATATTGATGTCATACAAATATTGATCTAAAAGTTGGATCATAGAAATTGGTGCATGATTTAATATCTTGAGTTATAGAAGACTCCTTTGCATTGTCTACTTATTATCAATAAAGGATCTCTATACCGAGAAGGAGATGGCAATCCTTACTCGAAAGGCTAACCTTTAACTGACCTTTTGATGCGAGTGCTCTGCATAGGATTAGAGATTTGGAGGTGTCGGATGAGTTAAATAGGAGACTTGACTTAGCGAGATCGAGATAACTAAAACTTGTATCGTATATTGTCTCTTATAAGCAGGCATCCTTTAACCAACGGTAGATGTATTATTATATATCTAAATATGTACATTTGACAAACCATTAAGTTGATGACCTAGTCGATGTCTATACATCATATGTGTTATACAATCTCTCATGGAAATCATACATGTTCTCTGTTGAATCGGAAGACATGAGCTCACTCACGAGATAGAACCAACCAAGTTCTATCGATTGTTGTCTTTCTTTGGAAACATGACGTGATTTGTAGGTATGATATATGCTTCTAAAAAGCAAATGATCGATACCAACTCCCAATGATCAAAATGAGAAATTTAAACATAAAACCTTGAAGGAGAAAGTTCAAATGAGATCTAAACTTCGGGTTTAATCATGGTCTCTGAGTACGCATGTGATGAATCTGTGATTCTTCACTTTAAAAGCTGAAAATAGAGATCTGTTTCCAAGTGATTAATTATGTTTAGTCACTTATATTGCATTATAATCATTCATGCATATGTAAATAATATCCACATTTTATCGTTTCATAGTTGCATTAATAAGAAACCATAAATTGTGTGTATATTATCACTTGTATATTAGCATCCCTTTCCCTATATTTATTTATTTTATACTAATCAAAATCAAATAAAATCAACTCCTTGGTGTACATATTACTAACACGAATAAAAGAAAAATACCATAAAATAATAACTTGTATATATATATATATGTCAAATAAATCCAAACCTTGGTATTGAGATAAAAGCTATAAAGTTGAATATCTCTCACATACAGTCTTATGTAAACTTCTACTCACTTTTAATTAATGTACATTCAATTATCTACAAAGTAAGATCGAATTCAAAAGAATCGGAATTCATATGTTAAACTTGGGCTTTGGTTCCACAATGTATGTTGTATATATTAACTGACTTTGACTTATCATTTTTTGTGAGTAATTAACTCGTTTTGTTTTCTTTCCCTTTCCTTTGTTTTCTTTGATTTATGTTTTAGTAATATTTACATAAATTCAAATCTAAAATGAATTAAAAATTAAAGGAAATGGATCATTTTGAATTTGTATTTTAAAGTATGTACATAAGTCCCTCCTTTTTATTTCTTTATTTTCCTAATCATTAAAAACAATAAATAGATTAATGTGTTAAATTTTATATTATATTTTATTTAATTTTATATCGAATTTTCTATTATTTTAAGATCACTAATAAATTTCAAAACATTAAAAACATGGGATTTTATGGATATAAAATAACATCAATAATACTATTTTGTACATTTGGCATTTTTTATGTTGGTTTCTTCACCAAAGTTGTAGATCTCATTGAGATGAACAACTTTCATGAAGATCACTTTTTGATTTGAGGTTATTTTATATTTTATTAATTTTTTTATATTTGTTTTTTAATTTTGTGGGAGCAACACATGGCAGCTCCTGGAGTCACCATGCGTCGCCCTTTAATTACATAATCCACCCTTCTTTTGGACCGTTGGATGAAGGGTACTTCATCCGACATTCATGATTAATCTCCTCTTTATTTATTTTTCTTTTTATTTTGATTTTCTTTTCTTTTAATCTCCATTTTTCACATGGCACATACGTGCCCCTTCAATCCAACTCCATCGGATGGTGGAGACTCCTTCCACCTCCGGATTCCTCGACCATGTGCAGCCGACCCTCGTCACACCTCCACCTCTTGTCGTCATCGACCGAGTAACCCCTCTCCTCCACGTTTCCCTCTCACTCACATCACCTCGCCTCTTTTCTTCTTGTGTAGCCTTAACCGATCCCCATCAAAACCACCGAGCTCTGTCATACTCCAATCCATCCGTCATTTGATGGAAGAAACATTGAGCTCCAGCTTCGAGTGTGGTGGCAGTAGACCCGATGTAACGTCTCGGGCTTAGGTCCCCGGTCCGTTATCGAGGAAAACTGGCCCTGACAACTTGTTGGGTTCGGGCCCAAATGGATCCGTTGACAACCACCCAAAATGCTTAAGCCCAAGTTGTCAAGTAGTAATCTTCACCACTTATAAACCACACCCACACTTCGTGAGTTTTAGATGTGGCACTATGTTTTGGGTATGGGTGTTACAACCTCCCCCACTTATATTCGCAACGTCCTCGTTGCGACATGACCCACTACTTATTCCTAGTGACAGTGGCGGCTGCACGCTCCGGGTAGCCATTTCCTCCTATCTCTTTGTAGGGGTGGCTCCACCTCTCAGGTAGCACTTTCCACTATCAGAGAGAAATTGGCTCTGATACCATTTGTAACGTCCCGGGCTTAGGTTGTCGGTTCGTTATTGAGGAAAACTAGCCCTGACAACTTGTTGGGTTCGGGCCCAGATGGACTCGTTGACAACCACCCAAAATGCTTAAGCCCAAGTTGTCAAGTAGTAATCCCCACCACTTATATACCACACCCATACTTTGTGAGTTTCAGGTATGGTACTATGTTTGGGGTTGGGGTGTTACAACCTCCCCCACTTATATTCGCAACGTCCTCGTTGCGACATGGCACATCACTTGTTCTCAGTGATAGTTACGACTGCACGCTCCGGGTAGCCTTTTCCTCCAACCTCTTTGTAGGGGCGGCTCCACCTCTCGGGTAGCCCTTTCCACTATCAGAGGGAATTTGGCTCTGATACCATTTGTAACGTCCCGGGCTTAGGTCCCCGGTCCGTTATTGAGGAAAACTGGCCCTGACAACTTGTTGGGTTCGGGCCCAAAATGGACTCGTAGACAACCAACCAAAATGCTTAAGCCCAAGTTTTCAAGTAGTAAATCCCCATCACTTATAAACCACACCCTCACTTTGTGAGTTTTAGGTATGGCACTGTGTTTGGGGTTGGGGTGTTACAACGTTGTAACACCCATACCCCAAAATATAGTGCCACATCTAAAACTCACGAAGTGTGGGTGTGGTTTATAAGTGGTGAAGATTACTACTTGACAACTTGGGATTAAGCATTTTGGGTGGTTGTCAACGGATCCATTTGGGCTCGAACCCAACAAGTTGTCAGCGCCAGTTTTCCTCGATAACGGACCGGGGACCTAAGCCCGAGACGTTACAAATGGTATCAGAGGCTACCCGGAGCGTGCAACCGTCACTATCACTAGGAATAAGTGATGTGCCATGTCGCAACGAGGACGTTGCGAATATAAGTGGGGGAGGTTGTAACACCCCAACCCCAAACATAGTGCCATACCTAAAACTCACGGTGTGGGTGTGGTTTATAAGTGATGGGGATTACTACTTGACAACTTGGGCTTAAGCATTTTGGGTGGTTGTTAACGAGTCCATTTGGGCCCGAACCCAACAAGTTGTCAGGGCCAGTTTTCCTCAATAACGGACCGGGGACCTAAGCCCGGGACGTTACAAGGGCTACATGCCCCTTGTCGCAGCTCCTCCACGAGCTGCTCAAGCTCCACATCGCTGCTACATTGAGCGAAGAACGTCGAGCTCCGTCAAGCTCAATACTCCTAGACACCTTTGTTCACTTCTCCCATGAATAGACTTCACAGTCTTCAGGTAGTGATCTTCTTCTTTGTTGTTTCTTTTCTTTGATTTCATTTCTTGCCTGTTTATTTCTCTCTGCTACCAAAATAAGCTCCCAATTTCTCCTTTGTCTGATTTGATCCAAATCACCCCCAATTTGATCTATTCATCCCCGATGTCTCATCAATATGGTTGTCTTTTCCATCCACCACCCATACCTCTCCGTCTCCAGTTGAGACCGCGATCGGAGATCCACTCCTTCCTCCATCCACCATAGGATCAACCATCCCCAAATAGATCTTGGAATCCTCTTATCCTTTCCATCAAAATCTCATCAAACTCACTCCCCAAAGGTCCTTGCAAGTATTGAGGTCATCGATCCACCAGCTTCTTCCCTCGCATTGGATCATCATCTCGCCTTCATGTTGCTCCTTTGTAACCACTAACACATGTAAGAGAGCTAAGCATCAGAAAAGCAGATGTTGCAACGACACTATGCACGCTTCTCCTCATACAACATAGATTGCTCCTCCCATGTGCATTGATCATAGCCTCTTGGTCTTTGTCCAATCCATCGTCAGCAGCTCTAGGGTCCATCGAAGCATCACCCTCCTCGAGCTTCACCTCATGTCGTGTGTCGACGAAGGTGGAGTGTACTAACTCCATTGGTCTTCGACATCCTCCACCAGCTGTCGGCGCCACCTCTGATCCTCTTATGCACCACTCCCGATCATCATCGCCCTTGACTCCCCGTATTCACAACAAGGAAGTCGAAGAAGAATAATAGGAGACAAACACCTTACATGAGTCGTTTGATCTTCTCGAGTCCTCTCCACTCAACCATCCGATATTACATGCCCGAACCTCAAGCTTCGGGCATACCAAAGAGGTGACATGAGGCAACGCGGATCCCAAAGATAAGTCGCAATCCGAACCTCTTGGAGCACGCGCAATGCATGCCCCGTGTGGAGATTTTGTAGCCACACCCCTACCTTATTGGATAATTGTACTCAGCCCCCGCTATCCAGAGCTCACATGCAATGCACACCACTGCTAGAACATTTGCAATAAAACCTCTACGAGTATTGGTAATTAAAAGCCACATTGCGCTATTTTTCTTTGTTTAATTTTTATTTCCTATTTTGTACATAGACATCTACATTTGAGTATCTTTTTGAACAATCATTTGTTGTCATATTTTTATTCTAAAAAATGCATTTTGTTAAGCATTTGATTATCTTCATTGTGGCGAAATTGTTGTATTTTTATGAGAAGTGGTTAGCTTATTATAATTAAGTTGGTGAACATTTGCATATTTTACCCATTTGGTTGACTGTAATTTATAGTGATTCACATAATGCTCTAAAAATTTTCGAAAATCACGTTAGTTAGAATTAATTATTTCCTGAAATTCACCAAAAAATCATTCAACGTGCATGCATATTTCCTCTAAAATAAAATAATTTGTAATTTTAGGAATTGAAATTTAATTGTTTGTGAACTCCATATTTTCAGGATTTAAGATTTTCTTGGATAACTATTAATTAGACACGGATAATACTGAAAATTGCCTCTTTAATATCGTCGCACTATTCTAAGCACATAAGGTGATAATGGATCTGACATAATCGACCACACATTTGATAAAGTGGTGCAATTTTTACTTGGCACGCATACAAGGTTCAGAAATGCGGTGTGTGGTATTCGTTCGATCATGTGGTCTAAAGCGAGTAAGTGGATATGTGGAGGAGTACACGGAAGTATATGCGGTTTATGCGATTTATAATATTTTAATTTAAAATACTATAAAATAAACAATAAAATGTGATTATATAAAAAAGTTGATCTAACAAAATCCAAGATCAAAAATTTCAAATAAGATAAAATAATCAATAAGATATATAAATATGATATTATAAATTGATTATTTTTAGTGTGTATTTTGAATTTAGTGCATATATATATATATACATGTATAAATTTAGATTCAAGAGGGAATACACGAGTTCTATAAGAAAACATTTGATGTATATATAAATCTTATAGATAACAAAATCTAAAGAATAATCATAAGTATACAAATCATACACCTAAAATTATACGCATATATGCATCTCCAAGGGACAAAATTTGTTGACACAAAATATAAGAAAAAATTGTATTTGCATACAAAATTTATTAGAAGCACAAAAATGTAAAGTACCAGACTGTTAGTTAATTATTTCATATTTTATTTGAAGAATTAAAATAAATTTCATTAGATAGAAAATTCAAAAAGGTATAAATAATTCATTAACAAGTGTTGAGAACAATGAGAAAAATGGATATGAGAAAAAATACCCTAGATTATATTTCCAAATACAACATATACGAGAATAATGAAAATATGCATCAATGTAAATGATGATATAAGTGTTGCTCGGAAAAAAGAATCCTATCAGATATGCGGCCGCATATGTCGCATATGCGGATCGCATATGTGTTTTGCCCGCATATTACCGCATATGGCATATGCGCTTCGGTCAAGTGATCGAATGCGCATATGCGGCCGCATGGACCGCATTTCCGAATACTGCATGTATATCAAGGTCGACCCCAGGGAGACGAGCCTCCACGATGACTAATCTGAAGTTAGATGTTTAAATTGAGTGATTGGTTTTCTTAACCTAGGTCTCTAGGCATACAGATGCAGACACCACCATAATGCACAAAATGATGCACAAAGCGATATTCAATGCATGTATGCATGATGAGAAAAATGTTTTTTTAAAGAAACTAAAATTACTTGATTAGGAGTTCAGATGCTCAAGATATTACCAATAGAGTCCATGGGCATAATTGCAAGAAAAACAATAAAATTATATAGATAAAACATGCAAATTGTTCCTTGTTGGGGACATAATTGTAATTTGCATAACCCGGGCCCTTCTGCATTTTCCCATGAGTGGCACGTGGGGTATACACGCTTGGGCAAGACCTTTTTACAAATTAGAGAAGTTGTAGGGGGTGAACTGCAAATTACCCAGCCCACACGAGCTAGGCATGTGCGCGGGCCAAGCTCGGGCGGAGGTGGAGGTGCATTGAATCGACCGTGAAATAAAGTATGTGTATATAATTAATTCAGAGAAATTAAAAGAAAAACATATGGAGGAGCTTACTTGATCAGAAAAGGAAGTAGGGCAGAGGAAAGGCTTGGGTTGAGGCTTGAAATGAGCCTGCAGTCTTCGTTCATCATGCGCAGCTAGAGCATGGAGCTCAAACAGTCGTGGAACGACCGTGACTTGGCCAGACGACAAAGGGTCGACACCTGGATGCGATCCCATCATCGGAGCTTGATTCTACCTCCCCTTATCATAGGGAGGAGGAGAGACCTAAGGGAGACCTCTGTGAAATGGTGGACGACGGTGAAGGGTGGCGGAGGAATAGCTTTTATAGGTGGAGGTTGGCTGTTACAGGTGGGTGGTAGGTAGTTTTGTAATGGTCGTCGTTGGCCCTATGCGCTAGGTCGTGGTATGTTAATGACCGGGCAAGGATGGTGGGAGTTAGGGCTTCGTGGAAGTGGCATTAGGTCGTGGTCGAGAGATGAGGAGTGAGTAGGAAAGATGGAAGGGGAACGATGAGGTGAGGATGGTTACCAAAGGTTGAGGAAGAGACGTGAATAGGGATGAGCATGGGCCGGGCCCTGAAGGGCCCAAGCCCATTTAAAATCTTCAGGCCTTGGGCCGGGCCAAGACCCGCAAAATTTTATTTGGTTCAGCCCAAGCCCAGGCCCGACCCAATTCCTATGGGTCGATCTTGGGTCGGGCCAGCCCATCTCCACCCATTATAGATTATTAACTTTGAGTTTTTGTTTAAAGCCAATCTCAATTCAAGTTAGACGAGCCAAAATTATTTAAAACATATGCGATAATAATTGTGAAACAACTAAAACTCAAATCTACATGAGATGATTTCTCATTTTATACAAGTGCACTCAATGTTAGATACCATAAATATTTCTCATTATAGAAATTGAAAGAGTGAACCAAACTTACACAGTTAACAATAACATGTGCACCAGACACTGAATGTTAAAAAAATGGACATAATGACCATATTGGGTAAAGGTTCAATAATAGAAAATATTTTGATTGAAAAAATAAATACTAACAAATTCTAGAATAACTAGCAGAAATTAAACCATAGATTAATAAGGAAAATTAATTCCTAGTTGAAATACTATGATCATCAACTCATACGTCCCACACTTTACTTTCTTGATTTATAAACATTGTATGAAGACAGGATACGTGAACAAAGTGTACATGCAATAGGTGAGAGTTTCCACGCGTGTAGGATATGGGAAGAGTTCGAGCCCTCTTCGGACCGGGCCCCTGGGTTGGGTCAGGCTGAGTCGAGCCAAGCCCGAGCTCGGCCCAAAAAAATTTAGGCCTAAATGTTGGGCCCGAGCCCGGCCCAATGTTCGTTTGGGCTTGGGCTGGACCGGGCTTTTTGGGTTGTGCTTCGGGCTGGGACGGGTCGGCCCAGCCCAATGCTCATCCCTAGCCGTGAACATCAAATATTGTGAAACAACGGTCAGGAGGAGAGCGCGATCAGGTGCTTCAGACCGGATCACCATATCTGATCAAGCGGTGGGGAGCACGATGGGAGTGAACCGTGGAGATGCGGGCTAGCAAGAGGAGATGAAAGGTTGAGGCGCATGCGGGCGGCAATAGGAGAGCGGGTCGCGTGGCGGCTCCAGAGAGGACATGTGGCCCAATGGATTTATTCAAAGAAAGAAGAGAATAAGTAAAAAATTCAAAAAGGAAGCAAGATTGGGAAAAACTTACAACATAAATGAAGTAGAAAATTCGAAAACATTTTTTATGAATAAAGACATCCTTTTTCACTTCTTTTATATTTTTTTGTATTTTTAATTTTTTTTATAAATAAAATAAATAAATACACTAATTAACTAGTTTTTGGAATTTTAATAATAAGAAAACAAATAAATAAAGAAAATAAGTAGATGTTATATACAATAATTAGGGTTAGTTACAAATTAGGGGTTAGTTGTTAATTAAAGAGAATTAAGGATGAATTTTGTTGAATTGTTCAAGCTCATAGGATAACAAAAGAGTATTGTGGTGATCAACCAGAGATTCATCACTCCCTTATATTCAAACTATGATCGTCCTCAAGCATTAAAAAATGAAAGAATCAGGTTAATCCCTGATAGTGCATGTGAATTTTAAATCCTTCAATTCGGCCAGAACCCTTAATTTGAGTGATCCTAAAATTCTGGGCTCAACCAGGCTCTATCAGAAGCAATCCAACTTCTATAATTATCGGACTCTATGTATGTACATACAGTATAAGGATATGACATTTAGTGTATTGTGGTCATGAGAGTCGAGTTGAAATGTCACCCAAGGTCCTAGTCCAAGAGACTCTCCTCAAGACCCAATCATCAACACTTGGGAATAAGTCAGTTCTTGCGTTCGATCCACCGTCTCAATAGTTTGTCAGTCTTGAAAGTGTAGATGGAAGGCCATCTTATGGAGGGTATAGATTTGTGTATTTTCTTCTCTCTCAGTCATTGGAACAAGGATCCTCTCGAGTGCCTTATTACTCAACACATGTGTTCTTGGTTGTTGATCAGTGTGTCTGTCAAGAGATATTGAGTCGCATGCACTTGTTTTCCTGCGAGTACACCTGGATGTGTCTTTTTTAAGTATCTAATATACTTACACCCATAATTGTATCACTTATGATGTAGAATCATTTTTGAGGTACTAGCTCGACTTATTCGGTCTAACTAGCTTTGATCCAAGTGGACACTTTGAAATGGTAGAGAGTACTCCTTTGATTTAAGCTCTTTGTAATTGCCTTTGTAATGAGAGAGCTTTTCTTTCTTTCTTTTCTTTTCTTTTTGCTAGCTCCACAGCTTTTACCAAGTTGGCATACACTGATCAACATATTATTTAGTATCATCACACCATGCCATTATCTTTTAAGCTAAGAAGTTCCCTCTATATGAAGTAATTAATCATTTTTAAGCTAAGTAGTCAGAATCAATACTAAATAAATTTTTCTTAATTTTTCATTTTTATGGATTTTTGAATAAGGTTAGAAAAACACAAAATAGTCTCAATTAACTCCTCATTTTTGAACCGATTTTAAAAATATTTTCCAAATCATGCCCCACAATATAAAAATTTTCTAAACATTTAGTTGGAATTCAAAGAAACGGGCTTCATTTTTTAGGCTTTTTATTACTCGCAGAAGTCCCATTGCCGTTAGCACCTTTTTTAGTACTCCTTGAGCTAATCCCTCATATTTCCATGCATTAAGCTTAAGACACGTTTATTTGCTAATATGATAGCTGGTCATAGTTCAATAAAGATTTTAAGTGGGATTGCTTGGACTATGCTATGTATGAATAATCTTAGATATTTCATAGGGGATCTTGGTCCTTTATTTATAGTTCTTGCATCAACCGGCCCGGAATCAGGTATAGTTGTATCACAAGTTTGTGTTTTTACGATCTCAAATTGTATTTATTTGAATGATGCTACAAATCTCCATCAACTCGGTCTTTTCATAATTGAATAAAATTATCAAAAACCCATTTTTCAAATCATTGACAAATATTTCAAAACAATGTCACACAACTAGAAAAAAATTTCAATATTTTTACAAACATTTTTACGAAAATAGTTCACAAAAAATACACCCTAGCCCCAAAAAGTTCGAAAAATTTCAAAATATGAGCTATGGCTAAGGTATATATGAAATAGATACAACCCACCTCCTATACTTAGCCTTTGCTATGTCCTCATATCACAAAGTGATATGAAATCATATCTCATTCTAAAATATAGAAGGGCATACGGGAACTAACTCGAGCCATCCCCCTATACTTAGATTAAAAATAGCCCAAAGTATGAGAAGACGGAGGGATCAAATGGGTGAGGGAGAGAATGTGACAAGGGCTGGGTATCCCCTACACTTAGGTTGAGAGAAGACTAAGGATAGAGATAAGCAATGAGGATGGAGGGGCTCGAGGTAAATAATCGGAGAGGTACATGGTTCCCTTTATACTTTTGCTAAAGAGTAGCCTAAGTATTTGGATATGGAACTGAGAGCGGGGAGCCATGATTAGGGTTAGAAGGGATTGGATATACAAGATGGTTGAATCTACAGAGATGGGAGATGGAGCAAATAGGGCTTGGGAGGGTTGGGTGAAATACACAATCGAGCTCAACCAAGCAAGCATTAATACCCATGGTTTCACTAACTCACACGCGAAGACCAAGGAATGTTGGTCATTTATATTGTCAATTTTATTAGTGATCATCCAAATCTGAGTCCATTACGTATAGTTTAATGATAGGTTTTGGTCACTATCCTAAGGTTACGTCCTCACCTCTCAACCGTCATTTAACTCATTGATAAAATTAAGCGGTTTTCGATTATTCTATAACTGCCAAACAATCATTTGACTCATTGATCAAATTCCGATTAATCTATAATTGCCAGAGTAAAAACAAATTTGGTTGCTTGTGCGTTTAACTCATCTATAATTACCCGACTACAACAACACATTAATTCACACAATTAACACATGGCTCTTAAGGGGTTTCAGTAAGATATGCAGATATTTGGAATACTCGAGGATGATGTGATCTTAAACGACAATATACCATGACCCTTCTGTTTCGAGGGAGTGGTGAAACATGTTGGAGTTTAATGACTCCACTCAGTGGTCTTATTATCCAATCTTAGTCCAAATGTTGGGTATTGACCTGAATTGGATTCAGATGCAATATGAAGACTATGTGTCATGTATGACATGATCACATAACTCTGAGAGGCCCTCTAGGTCTGAAATGATATTATATCTCATATTCCAAGTCACTACACATGGCTTATACAATGGCCATGTCCTTATCTCAAAAAATCCAAGGAGAAGGCACATTGTACTTGAAACAGTTCAAGGATTGTTGCATTAGAGAATATGTGTATTAGAAAAGAAAGATAAATAATGATAATTAACTTAGATCTAATTATCAAGAATATCCACAATATGTAGACATGTGTATAGAAACATGTAAGATCATTAAATTGAATTTGATTATCGTGGATGAGATTAATGTTGACAACACAATCTACAAAAATCATGGATAATGTGGGCGTGATATAAAATATCCAACTTGGACTAATTGTGAATAAGATTCACAACATTTTAATATTAACATGATTTGGATTCGCATTTTGCATTTACACATCGATTTCATGCTTACTTTGATGCATACAATAAATCAAAGTTCCAATGGTGGCATTTAAATGAACAGGCAAATGACACAATATATCTCTGGTTAATTTACTTTGTTTCAAGTGTCAAAATAGATATTAAATGATGCCACTAGGTAGATAATGAAATGAGCATCAAAATGTAATCAGAATCAATAAAATCCAAGTTCATATGCTCGAGATACAAGGCAAATAATCATTAGGAAAATGAACAAAACATAAAAAAATACAAAAGAAATATATACATGTCTCGAAATAAACAGTATCCAACATGAAAGGTGTAGATCTTTTCAAGATCTACAAGCTCCTGCAAAATCTAAAGTCAAATTACATGATTTATACATAGATATATTTTTGTAGGCGTTTTTAAGTAATTAAAAAATGCTTGTTTTAATTTCTTTTATTCTTTTTGTATTTTTTGATTATAAACAATATCAAAACAAATACGTACAGTATTACTCCAATGTTTTACGAAAGTTTTGATATTAAGAAAATACATAAGATAAAGGCACGATATTAGGGTTATTTATGTACAAATAATTAGAGTTAATTATATACAAAGGGTTAATTATTAATGTCGGTAAGTTAGTAATGAATCTTATTGATTAATTTAAGTGACAGGGATGATAAATAGATAACAGGGATGATAAATAAATGGTATTATTATAAATCATAGATTTATCGACCTTCCTCCGGGCCAAGAAATCGAAGTCTCTCACTCACTCTCTCATGCACACACCGTATAAACTCCATCTCTCTCTCTATCCACCTATGGTCGTCCCCTACTTTAGGGTTATGGAGTCACGATAGTCATCTCTCGGTCGTCATGCTATTGGAACGATTTGATCAATCTCACGTGGAGGTTCTGCTTCTTTAACACCTCGTGCTCTTGAAGAAAGAGAAAGATTCTGTACAATGAAATATGGAGCTTCACATCCCAAAAAATATAGTTGGATTGTGGGAGTCAAGTGGTTCATCCTCATGTCTGCAAGTGTTGTCTCCACTTGATCGGACTTGAGACAATAGGTCGCTTCGCTTAGAGATTAGAATATCACGATCATGCTTCAAGAGGCATGAGTTATACTCATGTGATCACAACGAAACAAATTGGGAATAGTTCCAAATCCACATGGTTCCATCGTTTTCTCAAAATTCCGCTGCTACTGTGACTTGTGTGACAAGTCTCGTTTTTGTCGGATTTGATTATATTCTCTTGCTTCATTGATGAGCTAAATACCCCCTTTAGTCGTGCATCGAAAAATCATAAAATGGGAAAATTTTGCCTGAGTGAAACATAGTAAGAGGAATGCACTAGAAAGCAAATTGGAACTTACCACCACAACAAACTCGACTCATGCTCCTTATGTGCTCGTCGAATCCCCTTCAAACTTCCCACTTTCCCATAAAATGAGCCCCCTGGTGTTGTTATTCACTCTTGGCGGTGGTGCGGGTTCTGTAAAGAGATGGCGATGACATTATCTGTGGAGAGATGGCGACGTCAGAGAAGTAATGGTAGCATTTGTACAGGAAGAGATGGTGGCGATGGGGTGGACGACGTGTCCTTACCAGCAATGTGGGGGAGGAATGGTGGCAGTGGTTATCGAGCAGGGAGATGGGAAAGTGTCAGGGTTCTCACTTTTCACGAGAACGATGAGTTGGATTGTGGTAGGGGGAAATGAGGGGGGAATGAAAGGAGAGATGGGTGGTGGTTGGTTAAATCAAGGTTGGACGAAAATGAAAAATGGAATTGAGAATTTGGAATATAAAAGTAGGTTTGGGAGGTGATCACCATCAGTCCTGTTGAACCCAATTAAAGATCCAGCCGACCTCCCCCATGTGGTGCCACCGTATCCTAGGGTTAGAGCTCTTTGAATCCTCTATGTATTCTTCTTCTTGGTATAATGAAGTAGAATGCCACCGCCCAAGAATGTAGCTTGGTTATATGCGGACTTTGTAAATCCACGTGTTTGTGTATTTACTTGCCTGATCATTTATGCGTGTTTGCTTATGTGTTTCACAACATTTAATATATGGGGCTACCTCCATAGGGGGACCAACTTCACTGCCTCTGTTCTTATTTTTTTATTTTTACGGTTTTTTCTAGGATTCATTGTAAAAGAGGCATCAACTATACATCGATCCCCAACTAGGACCATCATTTTTCAAATGCAACAAGATGGGTCTAAAACTTTCGATTTCAAGATTTTACGTCAACATATAAGGATTCCATGGCTCTATATTCGAGACAACACTAATAAGATCAGACCCTCGTTAGTTACATTCGGAAAATGAGGCCCCTTGTTGGGAATTGATACGACACTTTTATGTAATTTACCATATTATCTAACAATACATGGAAGGATTTGGATCATTGCATGACAACATGTTCTCATTAAAATTTTGACTCACTTTGAGATTGACACCTCATTCATCAAGGCTATCAAAATTTAACAATATCTGAATTACTGAAATCGATCCCTTTTAAATCGACAAGTTAGGAATGCCTGTTTTATGGAATTTGAATGACAACATGTTGTCATCTTGTGAAGTTAATCCCCTCATATTTTATTAAAAACCACCCAATAATTGAAAAAGGGTGGGGTAGTCAAGTTCGTCCCCCTCGTAGCCCAACTAACACTATGTATGAATATACCGCTTCAAATGAGCTGGGATCTCTCCATTTTTCCATGGTAAACCATCAATGAGATCCAGCGGACCTCAATACGACTTCTGCATCAAAGTCCTTCTCTAAAAGGGTACTTTCATGTTCCGATTTCATTAAATTCGAATTTCATTTAATAATTTCCATTCATTCTCTGAAATGGTACTTCCATGTTCCGATTTTATTAAATTCGAATTTCATTTAATAATTTCCATTTATTAATTCTTGCATGTCTAGATTTGGTATTTTTCATCGATACTTTCACTTATTATTTTCGAACAACATTCTTAGCAAACTGGGTTTATGTATGTACATGTAAACTTCAACAAGTTTGTGTAGAATTTATACTCAGCTTAGAAATTTGTTATTGCATTTTTTACACTTATAGTCAACAATTTTAAGTAAAATAGGTACTTCACATTGTAAAGTTTGTATCGTGCTTCTCTGTAATGAATCGCATAATTATACGATACAATTTTTTTATATCCTTTGCAAACAATGTTAAAAAGTAACATGAATATATATGACGAGTTATTTAATATTCATGTTTCTTTTATAAAATTCATGTCCTTTTGTAAATTTCCTATGGTGCCCTAAAAAGGCAGTTACTATTTTTCAACTATTTATAGAAAGAATAACATGCAGAAAAATAAACAAAGATTTGTAAATTCAATGAGTAAATATGTAAACGTATAATGTCAATTATGTAAACTAATATACATATTCGTAAATCAACGACTCGACGTATTGGTGATGGTGTCATTGTTGATAATAAATGAGCCACCCGGACACGCTTCATCTTTGCACGTCGTTGTCCGTGGAGTTGGTATTCTCCGCCATCACTGACATAAGATAAAACAAGTGTCGAGTGATGGAATTCGATCCAAATATAATTTAAACAATAAAAAAATAAGAGCAACATCACTACAAATAGGTGGGAGTTATTTGCCCTCAATAGATACCCACACCTTACGAAAAAGCCTGTAGGAATTAACCCAACTTAAATTACCTCAAATACGAAATACAATTCCTAATTCCAAGTTAGACGAAGATGGCTTATTGCTGGCTTCAAACTCACAAAATATTATCTTTTTGTATATATGCACTTTTTGCATTGTTTTTTTCATATCTTCCTTACGAATTCAAAGTCACAACTTCAACTTATGGTCGCTTTTCAATCTTCAACTCTTCAGAAATTTTCTCTATAAAAAATCAATCGTAAGAAATAATTATCATACATTTTATGACATTCTTATTGCAGCAGAGAAGTGAATATCATCCAAACACTGAGATTAACCAACCTGATATTTGAATGTTTCCGTCGTAAAAAAGACATATGCTTAATGATGAAAGCCAAGCTCACTCCTCACACACAATAGGGAAATCTCGATATATACTCATGGGTCATATGGAGAGGACAACATGCATGCTCAGTACGGGCGGAGGAAATCCTGGTGCCACCATGAGTTTCGCCCTGTTCAGGGTTGTCGAACTAGTCGGTGACACTGCTGATGGTTGGCTTGAGAAGAGGAGGTCCGGGGAGGTACCATGAATCTACAGCTAGGTGGCAACGACACGTACGAGAAAAAATGGAGAGAGTAATTGTTAGGGTTATTGGACACGTATTTAGAAAGTTACAAATGATGAAAATGCGTTTTCAATTAAGATAACAATAATGATCAATATACATTTATCACATGCCCACCTCATTTGATATTCCTCCTTAATATATTTGTGTATGTACGCATATCGAATCTTCAATGAATTAAACCCGAGCGAACCTATCATATTTAGACTTACTTCATTTATATAAACGAGCATGAACTTATGTTTAGGTTCGGTTCGTTTACTTTTGAATTGAAGTTAAAATGAACTTTCATCGAATGAATATAAGTGAATATCAAACTTGAGAATTTTCTTAGAGTCCCAATGATAAATGTGGGTGTTAATAAGTGAGCAGATCTTCTAAATGAATACAAAAATCATGTTATTTTTTATTTGCATTCTTTAGAGTTTGTGTACAAATTATTGTGTAACTATTGTGTAACGAGGTCAGCCATTTGACTTTAGGTTATTTCTGCCTTCCTATAGTTTCATATGATTTCTCAAATGATGAAGAACAATCAACTACCGTAAGACTATGTAGTATAATCACGTATGAAATCTCCTAAAACCATGTATTTACATGATTCTCTAGTTCAGGTGATGGTAAAGGCCACTCTAGATTGCTATCTTTCAAACTTTTTTGGGGAGCGAGCAATGCAACATAAATATTTAGGCATGGTAATTAGGGATATTAGAATATTGAAATTGCCATTTGCATAGGGTGTTTGGAAAGAAGCATCATCAAATTGTTATTTTTATACAGAGGTGTGGTTTCATCCCAACCTTCGCCCCTCTTTCTGGTTGCAGTCCTTCCCCTATGCCTCCTTCCTCCCAAACCCTCGATTTGGCCTCTCCCCCGGAACCCTCTCCGCGACGCCTCCTCGCGCCACCTCCCCTCCTCCCCACGCCGCCTCCGCAGCTGCTGCTCCTCCAGGAGCACCGCACCTTTGCCACCTGCCCGTGAAGTGACGCCTTCGCAGGAGCCCACAACCTTCCCTCCACTGCAGGTTCTCCTTTTCTCTTAATTCCCGACGTATTCCTTTCGATTCCGCTGTTTGCTATTGGATTTACCTCGATTTGATTACACATTTCTTTCTTTCTGCAACGTATCACTCGATGCTTGAGCGATCGAGTGGATCTCCACCTTCCCTATCCGTTAAATTCGAACAAAGGGTCCCATCTCCTTTTCCTCTATTTTCAATAATTCTGTTTGTAATCTTATCCGAAACAGTGTCTGCGATGTAGTCTGTGGGGGAACTGAATGTCTATTGCAGTTTTATTGTAGAATAGAGCTGCAGCTTTTAGATAGGATCACGAGTATCGCCTTTACTGTTCTACTGAAACAATCTTCTAAATCTAGACTTCAATCTTAGCTATTTCTGTGTGTGTGTGTGGATTAGATGAATACTGGAACAATATGATTTCAGAGATTGGATACACCTTACATTTACAGACGATAATCTGAGAAAAAAATCATAAATATACCACATATTTGTCTACCGGAGTTCATTCCCAATTAGTGTTGAAGTTCTGACATAGATTCGAATTAGATTCCGCCTTTGATTCAGTTCATTCATATTTCTTTTTATAAACTTAAACCTGATTAGTGGTGGTGGATGCGTATTGATTGTGATAAGTGTGTGATAGCAGTTCACACGGGGATAGTGCAAGATAATTTAAATGTGTATTGATTTGGATAACTTACCTCATGCACATATTTTTCTAAGATACAGGTCATACACTATTAGTCAAGTAATGCTACACAACAAGACACCAGTTTTTTTGAAAGGACAGTAAGACACAAGTTGTCTGGTGGATACTGTTTGGTATGCATTAGAATATCCATTAGATAGAAAAGGACACATCTATTGTACTTGCAAAATATGAGATTAGCTTTACCCTTTGCTGGAAAGGATGGATACCTCATGTTGATCAAACATGTTGCATAGAGTCATAGACTTGTCCATTAAACACTCTTCATAAGGTATAGATATATATGAGCCAAAAATCTGGTGATCTGAGAGATAACATTGCAGTCATTTTTTCATTGATGAATTCCAAATTTTGGATTGAGTTGAATTGTCAACTATAAATAAATCTATAGCATCTCATTTTTTATCATCATCATCATCGTCATCATCTAAATTTTGATTAAGTTATTGAAAATAGCATAATCCCCATATGTCCCTGCGTACTCTTCGGCAAATCCTCTTAATCATTTTCGACTGCCTTGTTGAACAATACCGCATACTGCAAATCTGAACCTTGCTACATAATGTTTGCAATAAACAATTGCCCATCTGGATTCCTGATGTGACCAACGTGCACAAGGAAACCAAATCAGTGGCAACAGGGTTTGTATTTTAGAGTTGTTTGATCAGGGGAGCCACACTAGCATCATAGCCCGTTCAAACCATTACCCAGTACTGAAAACCATAACGGCTTGTTTCAAGGTGATCTGGTTTTTAATTTTGATTTTGGCTATATATGTATCTATTTGGCGACATCGAATGTGTACATAAAGAGTCAAAGAAAAAGAAACAGGTCATGTTTGGACTATAGTATTGTAAAGAGATTTTGCGGAATCCCTTTTATTTTAATCTACTTCCAGCCAAATGCAAGTTTGTGATAATGCAAATACAATGATTAGTAATGCTTAAAAAGTATCGAGTTTATGAGTAAAAATTCATAAAAAGTGATTGTAACATTTGTGTACGATGCAGCTAACAAATTTGCTATATATTCGTGCTCAAGCTAATTAGATCGCAATGATAACTGCGAGATTTATTTGATACTAAACAACAGGTTCTAATTCCATGGAATGGGATTCGATAGAAGCACTTTATGTTACAGTATTCTAATTTGGGACTCAATGTACCCTTACAACTAAAAAGCTGAAATTTGAAAATGAATAAATATTTGAGGAGAGGATACTTCAAGAAGCTTGTGGGGATCATGTTGGACTAGTTGGAGACATTGATAATATGGTATGAGAAAAAAAGAAAGAAAATGTGAAGGATTGGATGGAAAGGAAAAAGTGGAAAATGCAAAGAAACAACAAGAAGAGGATGAAGAATGGAGCTTTCCTAATCTTTTAGATGTTATCATAAGAGAGGGTCCTTGTACGAGAGCCAACTGGGTTGCGATATAAGACCTCATTTTCTATGAGTTTTTTAAAGTATAGCGACTAGCTTTTATATAAGCCCGAGATTGACCCAACATAGATATGAATGGAGGCGAAGAATCCATGTAGCCGACCCTACTTAATTGTGGGAAAAGACTTTGTTATTGTTGTTGTTGTTGTATAGAGACTAGCTTTTATTGATGTTCTTGTATTGGGAAAATGATGCAGAAATGCTTCCGCGTCGTCGAAATAATAATAATATTTATGGCGGTGGAATTTGGTGGAAGAACGAGAATGGTTGAGAGGAGAATTGGAAGGGTTGAGGAGAGAACACGCCGGAATGCGCGAGGTTGAGGAGAAGACCGCGGAGATCGCGTGGAGGGAGGAGAGAAAATAGAGAGGGAGATAACAATCTCAATTTATCATAATACTTGACTGACTACAACTGATGGACTACCCTCTCTTTATATAGGAGAGAGGGTTTTACAAAAATAGTAAAAAATCAAATTACAACTAATTTGATCCTAATTGACCTCTAACTAACTTAATTGGACTCTAATTATTTAATTGACCAACAATTATAATTAAACTCTACGAAATCAACGTTGAGATCACAGGCGATCTCAATTATTAAATTAGACCACTACGACCGCTAAAAACGTAAATAAAATTAATAATTATTTAATTAAATAAATGTGGCCCCATAATTTGGGGTCACGCTGCATCAACTCTCCACCGCTTTAAAAATTCGGCTCCTGACGAATTGCGTGAACTGCAAGCCTGGAGGATGACTCGGCGGCGTCAAGGGTCTTCTGGAAGAACATGTGGGGCGCGAACGGTGGAGTCCATGCGCGGGCGGGAGGGGCGCGGCTGCCGTGGTTGAAGAACAGGTGCGGTGCGTACGGCGGCGGCGTCTCGACTGTTGACTGCTTCCCATGATGCTCAAAAAATTGGTGGGGCATGGAGAAGATGGCCCTTGAATAATCCATGATGAAATAATAGCACAAAGAGAGGAGAAGGGGAGATGTGTCTAAGAATTGGAGCCATGGGGTTCTTATATAGGGAAAAATCAAAGCCCTAGTCCTATTTGGATTAGGAAAATCCCCATAATCCTGATTCTCAGCCCTCTTCTTTAAAAAAATTCGCCACCAGGGGTAGGGGTGCAATTTTCGTACCCCTTCCTTTTGCTCTTTTTTTTTACTGCTGTGGACCCCTCCGTAAATAGTGGGATGTGGGGATTTAATGTCGCAATTTTCCCCACTCAATACCCGATCCCCCAATTCCAGGGGTTTCGGTCCCTTCAATCTCGGTGCTCTTGTTAGGGCACGGCTTTCTTGCGGCGTTAAAATCGCGGGGTGGTGGTCGAAGGCCACGCGGAAGCGGCGCGATGGCCCCGCGAGGGCGAGATGGGGGTGGCTGTCTCGCTGGCGGGCTGGGGCGATGGGGAGGCCGCGATGGCCTGCGATGTCGCGCGGGCTGGTGCTGCGGAACCGGGTCTTGGCGGCGCTGGGAGGTGAGGCCGAAGTCGAGGGAGGGGCCGTGCGGTGGTGGGGAGGGAGAGGTGAGACGAAGAAGGTGCGTATGCGGCGCTGGGGGGAAGGTGGTGATGCTGCTGGGGGGCGGGGAAAGGTGGGGCGAGGCGGTGGGGGCGTTGCGTGGCTGGCGGGGGTTGGTAGCAGTGCGGGTGGGCGAGGGGCTCGCGCAGCGTGGCGCAGTGGGGTCGCAGGCAGAGGGCGGTGGGATGGCAGGCGATCGGCGGGCGCGGTTGATGGAGACAGGGCGGAAGGAGCGGTTGGCGGAGGGCGGTCGGGAGAGAGAAAGAAGAGAAGGAGGCGGCGGCGTTGGTGCGGCAGGCGCGGGTCGAGTTTGGGAGGGCGCACGGGAAGCGATAGGTTATCGGGGAGAGGGAGAGAGGGTAGGGGGGAAGACGCTGGGCGTGGTTGGGAAGAAGAGTTGGGAGGGGAGGCGTTACCTGGGGTAGTTTGGGTAACGTCGGGACGGCCGGAGGGGCCGGGGGAAGCGAGTCCGGCGGCGAACATGATTCGGGAAGGCGCTGGACAGCAACATCTTCTGCACAGATTTCGAGGTTTTCGTCTACCTCGTCCGCGGGATCTTCATCGAATATGGGCCCTTGGTCCTCCTTTTCTTCTAGCACGATAGTTGTATCAAGTAGATCCTCCCCTGGGTTGAAAATGCCTTCGTTTTCGGCTTCGAAATCGACTTGGACGGCGGTGGCATAGGTCTGATTTTGGTCGTTGGCGTCGGAATCGTCGTCGATTTGTGTGCCCAACCATTTGTGCACCTTAATGCACGCGATAAGACGTCGATGGAACTTTTTTGAGCGTCGCGAACCACGAGATGGGCGGCGGAGACCGAATTTTGCACACCAATAATCAATTGGATCGTCGAATCGTAGGTACGATTCGAAATCCATGCTCTGATACCAATTGATGCAGAAATGCTTCCGCGTCGTCGAAATAATAATAATATTTATGGCGGTGGAATTTGGTGGAAGAACGAGAATGGTTGAGAGGAGAATTGGAAGGGTTGAGGAGAGAACACGCCGGAATGCGCGAGGTTGAGGAGAAGACCGCGGAGATCGCGTGGAGGGAGGAGAGAAAATAGAGAGGGAGATAACAATCTCAATTTATCATAATACTTGACTGACTACAACTGATGGACTACCCTCTCTTTATATAGGAGAGAGGGTTTTACAAAAATAGTAAAAAATCAAATTACAACTAATTTGATCCTAATTGACCTCTAACTAACTTAATTGGACTCTAATTATTTAATTGACCAACAATTATAATTAAACTCTACGAAATCAACGTTGAGATCACAGGCGATCTCAATTATTAAATTAGACCACTACGACCGCTAAAAACGTAAATAAAATTAATAATTATTTAATTAAATAAATGTGGCCCCATAATTTGGGGTCACGCTGCATCAGAAAACATACTTGAAGATGGATGTTTAATATCTTCACCTTTTCAGCCAGTTTTTATTGTTTTTATCAGCATCAGTGAAGTCTTTGCCTCTGTGACTACCCTTTAGCAAGGATTATCATCAATTGTACATGGTAAGGTTTGGCGACTTTCTCCTTTTACACATTTGCTTAACTGCAGAGATCATTATGACTGAAGTTCACTTCATCACACTTGTTGCCAAAAGATGTGTTAAGCAAGGTGGAGGAATTGTTTCTTGCACTCTATTATATAACAAACTGGGTCATATTTCCTTAGGGGCTGTAAGAATAAATATAATAAATTTGATGAGTAATTGGATAACTTCACCTAGTAATAGGCAGTCTCTTATTCAGCCCCCCATCAGTAATCCACATGTGTGTGGGAGTGAGTGGGGTGTGTACATTTCTACTTAATGTTTTCTCTGAAAAAGAATTACACAATGCTTAATCTTATTAGACCCCTTCTATTGCATGGTAGGGTGGTTAGCTTGTGGTCATCACTAGTTAGCCATACAATTATAGTTGGTTTTGGTTCTTGAAGCACAGTATTCATTATTGTATTGATTTTCCACAACTGGTAATACCAGTCTGTGTACTAGTTTATGCACATTTTTTATCCTTCCACAACCTTTAACACCAGTTTGTGTAACACCAGATTGTGTATTAGTGTATGCACAATTATTTTATTCTTTCACAACCGTTAAAACCAGTTTGTATACTACTTTATCTGATTCACTTTATATTCCGTCTGTGTGCTTTGGTTAATCTGAAGCAGTCGTTGTTGGTTCCTCATAGGTGGCACGCCATCGGCAAACTTCACTCACAAGCAATTTGGAAAATGTAATGTTGGCTCTGCTACTTGTTCCTTTTTCCTACATAATCATTCAACCTCAGTCATGGAGTCAAGCATTGAAGACGGGCCATTGGGAGAACCTTTTTCCAGTTCAGTTGGCGAGATTAGTAACCTCATTGGCACAAGTTCCAGTCGTGAAAATGCCGAAAGCAAAGCAAATGCGAGGATGCCTGATACTCAGTCAGAGGATGTTGATATGACTTTAAAGCCATCTTGTTTGGTTGAAATTCAGCAAAGAGACGATTTGGATAATAATTTGGTTCGACTCAGGCATAGTCCCAGTGACCAATTGCCGCCACAGAGGAATGGTGGAGAATTGACGGGGCAGTGTGTTTACATAGCGCTACCTTTAATTGTTGATATTGCCGGTGCAAAGGTACCTAACAATAATTCCATTGACCTAGGGCCTTGTGTTGCTGATGCCAAAAAAAGTTCTGTAATGGACAACTCATCCCACCTGGCTTCTCAAAATCAATCTAAAAATGATAGCAAGCAAGAAACCGAGGATGTCGCCAGGGTGCCATTATCTAATATATCAGATATAAAAACTGAAAATATAGCCAATTCACTGAAGGAGCCTGACACCAGTGATTCTCAGACTGACAATGAAAATAGCGAATCTGACATTTTGGAAGATGATGTACGTATGCAGTACCCTTTTTAGGTCTTAATTTTGCGGACAGTATGTTGAATCTGTTGTTTATGCTGTTTCTTGTTAATGATATACTTCTTTAATAATCTATAGAGTGATTTCTAAGACCTACAATATGTGTCCCTTCAGTATAAGATTGTTGTTATTTTTTTAAATAGCCCATCTGTTAGTCTCAAGTTTTTTAATTATGAAGGAACATGTTCTTAAAGCAGACCTTGAACTATCACAAATTTCAAGTCAATTTCAAGACAATGAAACTAAACCTTTTGATTGGATCTTAGCTACATGGCAAGAGACAAAAGTTCGTAAGTGGGAGCTTATACTTCTACATTTTCTTTTTTTTTAACAGGAAGCTTCTTCTTCTTCTTCTTCTTTTTTAACATAACTTAATTCATTCAAGCTGAATTTTGAATGAATATACAAGGATGTCCACTAATAAGAAATTAGGTTGGACATCATGCGTTTTTTTATTTGATTTATAAATTACATTATTTGAGGTTTATGGATGACCTTGTACATTAAATATATTAAAGACTTATTGAGTTTACCTAACCATATACCAAAAGGAGTTTTAGCCAGAACACTCCGCACCATATAGGCATATACTCAAGTAACTCAACCTAATTGTCGAAATAATTTTGGGAGCGATGGGGCAATGCAGAGGACTTCTCCTGGAAGAAGGGGTTGGCGACGTTGCAGGAGTTGCTCCAAAGAGAAGGCGATGGATATGTTGGGGGCCCCTCTCGCGCAACTTGACACTGCCTGAGCCCCTGCTCTCTCATCTATGGGCCTCTACTCTTCGAGAGGATTCGGTTGAGGGCTCTACGTAGGGTTCCAACTACTGTGGCTGGGGATCTTCTGAACTCTATGACGTTTGCGGGGTGTGATTGGGGATATGATTTATAGGGTTCTTCCTTCTCAGCATGGTGATCGTGTTTTCAGGCTTGGCCGTGCCTTTTTTATAGTTGTGGATGCAGGAGTCAATGAAGGTAACTCAGATGAAGCTGGAGTGGTTGAGGTTGCTAATGGAGATGATTAGAAGGCTGCGAGCCACAGGAGGATGTACCAGAGTCATGTGTGGTATGGTTTCATTTCTACAAATGTGGTGTCTGGGGCCATTGACGACGTTAATGCAAGGGGCATAGGGTGTGGTGACCTCGTGAGTTCCTTCTCACGGGGGCAAAGGAGACTTCGATGTGACGCCTGAAGATTCCGACACCGTATTGGAGATTTCTTGAAAGTTATAGCATATGTAGGTGACCCATCCGCGTTCATAGGAAATCCATGCCAATGCGTTGATGGATTAATGTCATAATATTCTTATCGCTTCCTCATTGTCTTCGGGCAAAGGTATGAAGAGAGTGTCTAGATGCCTTTGGCACTTCTCAACAAATTTGTGCTGGAGATATGGTCTCTTTGGACCAAGTCTCAGTTTATGTGCACATGTCAACAATGAAGTAGGAAGTTCTTGTAAGAGTGGATGCTGCTGTTTTTGGTGTAGAATGGAGATGCCCATGTGTTCGCAATGGTGTTGTGGTATGTGGTCAGTGACGTACGTTCCATGTCTCTTGCATGCTCTTCACTTTTTGATGTATGGATTTGTTTCAGATTGCCTTGATGGGAAGAGAGAGAGAGAGTGCTTGGCTGAGATTGTTTATAATGGCTTAAAGTCAGTAGAGGACGTGGACACTATGGTAGCTTTGGGTCTGTACTCTGTAGGATGCCATCTTGATCATGTTTTGAGTTTGTTCATGTGGTGAGTCTGAAGAGGTTTTGCCAACGACTGATTGAGTGTTTCCCACATTTGGGTGTTCTCGGGCTACCACCTTATAATCGTTTTTGATGCTTCTCACTGTGAAGCAATGGAAGAGGTTGGTGCAATTCATGACTGCAGTAGTAACATTGGAGCCTATGGGATCTGCTGATGTGGTTGGTGCGACACTTGAGGAGCTTGATGTGACGCTTGAGGAGCCTATTGAGGAGCATGCTGTAGAGCCTATAGGGGAGTTGCCTATTGGGGATGTGCTTCTTTCTTTGGTAGATGTTGTTGACTGCCCCTTTGTTAGTATTGATTCTCGTGTAGCACAATGCATGGTTGTTACCCCCTCCTGTTGCTCTATTCCATTCGCCTTGGATATTTGCAAGGCAGATCACATCAAGATGTTTATACGATGTTCTCGACATTATTTGTTATGGTGTGGTGTTGTTGGCCCTGTGGTTGAGTTGCCACTGTAGGTACTAAGGCTTGCGGTGGGGTTGTCATTTGAGAGGAGGCATGAAAGCTTGAGGTAGGGATGCACTTCTGTTGGTATGATGCTGGTGGGTGCTGCCCCCACTATTGATGAATAAAGATCATCGCATGGAATGTCTGGCTTCTGGGGCGATCATAAAAGCGGTGTTCATACTTGGAACATGGAATGCTTATGTTTGCATATAGGTGACGAAGTTTGAGGCTTGAGACATATTTTTGTGGTGGGATATGTGGACATCCCACTTCACTTAGTTTAGGGTTATGTCATTTGCGACTGCTTTGGATGGTATCTTTGTTGGTTGGAAGGGAGATTAGAATCATTTGATGGAGTTGGTTGCCTCAGTTTGTAGTAGCTGAGTTTTATCGGCCCTGCTTATAAGGTGCTCTAATAGTTTCTTCCTGCTGGTTGCCCATGTTAACGGTTACTCTGGGGCTCCTATTTCGATGGACGTGTGATGCAGCGTGGACTCGACATGTAGGGCCGTCTAATTATTTAAATTGTGGCCGTTAATTTTATTTACGTTTTTTAAGTTGTCGCAATTTTAAATAAAGTGATCGCGTGTGATCTCAATTAGTTTTAATTTGAATTTCAAATTTGGTAGTTAGTCGGTTAATTAGTTAGAGTCAGTTTAGGATAATTGGTTGTCGGTTTAAATTATTTTCTATTCTTGTAATGTCATCCCTCCTATATAAAGGGATGAGGGTCCAATGTTTTAGTCAGTTCAAGATGTGACAAAATAGAGATTTATCTCTCTCCCCTCTCCCCTCTCCCTCATTCTCCCCGCGTGATCTACACGTGTTCTTCTTCTCCCAAACCCCTCGTATTCCTGACGAGTCTCTTCTCTCTTCCCCTCGCGGTCTACGCGTTTCTTCTTCTCTAACCCCGCGCATCCGGCGTGTCTTCTCTTCTCAACCCTTCCAGTTTCTTCTTCTCAACCCCTCTATTTTCTTCTACCATCGAAAAATCCACCGTCAAATCTATTTCCCGCGCCGCGCCGAATTCCTTTTTTGCATCAATTGGTATCAGAGCATGGCAACCGAATCGTCCCTACGATTCGACGATCCCGTTGCGCATTGGAAGATGCAATATGATTTGAGTTGCATATCTCATGATTCGCGTTCACGCGCACGTCGACACAAGTTCATGAAGCGCCTTATGTCAAGCCTCAAGGTTCAAGCAATTCGTCGGGAGACGAATTTTTTAAAAGCGGAGGAGAGTTGATGCAGCGTGGACTCGACATGTAGGGCTGTCTAATTATTTAAATTGTGGCCGTTAATTTTATTTACGTTTTTTAAGTTGTCGCAATTTTAAATAAAGTGATCGCGTGTGATCTCAATTAGTTTTAATTTGAATTTCAAATTTGGTAGTTAGTCGGTTAATTAGTTAGAGTCAGTTTAGGATAATTGGTTGTCGGTTTAAATTATTTTCTATTCTTGTAATGTCATCCCTCCTATATAAAGGGATGAGGGTCCAATGTTTTAGTCAGTTCAAGATGTGACAAAATAGAGATTTATCTCTCTCCCCTCTCCCCTCTCCCCCATTCTCCCCGCGTGATCTACACGTGTTCTTCTTCTCCCAAACCCCTCGTATTCCCGACGAGTCTCTTCTCTCTTCCCCTCGCGGTCTACGCGTTTCTTCTTCTCTAACCCCGCGCATCCGGCGTGTCTTCTCTTCTCAACCCTTCCAGTTTCTTCTTCTCAACCCCTCTATTTTCTTCTACCATCGAAAAATCCAGCGTCAAATCTATTTCCCGCGCCGCGCCGAATTCCATTTTGCATCAACGTGGGACAAGCTTAGAATGGTATGACCCATTTTCCAGATTGGGCTTGTTTTGTTGGTGGTGATGCCAACATTACCTTGCTGTCAACGGATCACGCTTGAGACATGGGTGGTTGGACCTTAGTTCACTTATGTTTGTGGAGTTTGCAGGGGAGTTGCTGCTGGAGGTCTTGTATGCCACAGATTCAAAATTTACATGGATGAACAAGTCATCTCGATCTTGTATGGATCACTTCCTTGGTTTTGTGGGCCTTTTGGAGTGTTTTCCCTTAGGTTATGTCTTAGCCTTGCCTCAGTTGCATTCAAACCCTATGTTGATATGTTAGGACTCTGGACAAGATTGTGTGGCTTGATCGCATGTCGGATTTTAGGCATTTATCAAACAAGAATAAAGCTGTAAGATATGAACAAAACCATATCCTCTTGGAGGACTAAGAAGAGGGAAACCAAGTGGAAACTGAGATCTAGGATGATATAACTGAACAAGGGAGATGCGAACACCCATTTCTTTCATACAATTGCGAGTGTTTACAAGAGATTAAAATGATTCATTATATTGAGGTGGATGGTATTGAGGTGGAAGAGTATTGCTCCATTGGGGAGGCGGTGCATAATCGTTATCGTGAGCTTAATCGAAGGATCTTTGGTAGTGAGCTCAGATGGAAGGTAGCGATATTCCATGTTTGATTAAGCTCTTGGGAGAGGAGATGACACGTCCTTTCCTCCTTGCAGAAATGCTTTGAGAGGCATTTGAGTGGAATGGAGATGGGTCGCCATGACCACATGGTTTTTGGTGTTGTTTTCAAGGAGTTCTACGACCTAGTAGGTCGAGAGATGTTAGAAATGGTTGATGAACTATGACATGTATATCTTGGCTTTGAGCATCCCAACTGCTTGCTTTCGTTCCTTTCGCCTAAGGACATGGTTTATAAGGTGGAGGATTTGCTCCTTATAATATTTTCTAATGCCATCTATCTCATTGTGGAGATGATGTCAGCTAACTGATTGCGAGATGTTCTTGACCATTATCTATCAGGCACATGTATCTTTCATCTCGGGCCAACACATGATGGGTGGGTGGTGAAGATCTCAAAGATTATTACAGAGTGGAGATGAAGGAAGATCAATGATTCTCTTTGGAAAGTTGATTTTCCAAGGCTTACAACTATGATGATTGGAGGTTTATCTAGGTGTCCCTAATTGCAGGGTCTTTCCTAGTGAATTGTTTGACTGGATGAAGAGATGTGTTATGACCTCGTTGTATGTTGTGTTGGTGAATGACAAATAAGATGGGGGGTTCCTTTCGGATGTAAAGAGGGGTTAGGCAGGGTTGGTTGTCGACATCGTTGCTATATGTTATTATTGATGATACCTTGACAAATTACTTGCCAAAGCATATAACAACAGCTTTTTGACTTTACTGTGTCGACCCTTCAATATGCTGATAACACTATTTTATTGGGGAAATATGGATTTTGCGGAGGGGTTGTCATTGTGTCGGAACTGTTTGAGAGAATCTCAGGCCCACAGATCAACCATACAATGTGTACATTAATTTCTTGGAATGCTTGAGGAGAAGATTGTGAGATGTGGGGTTCCCCTTCAGACTTCGCAGGGAGCACTCTCGTTACCCTATTTTGGCTTGCCTTTGGTTGGATGGTAGATTGAAGTAGTCAGACTTGTTGCCCATGATTGAGAAGATGAAGACTGGAGTCAAAGTTGGTTAGTTAGTGTGCAACTTGTCTGTTGAGGGTTGGCTGCCCGGTTCTACCGAAGGTATTGTTATCACTTATCAGCCATCCAGTGTTTTTTCCTCTCTATGTACCTAGTACCTGTTGGGGAGAAGGGGAAAGTTGGAGGTGTTGATGCGGAAACTTTTTGGGCCTCTGACAGAGAGGCGTAAGATGTCTTTGGTGATTTTGATGACCTACCTGAACAGGGAGAAGGATGGTGGTCTAGGGATTTTGAGTTTGGAGGAAATGAATGATGCTCTCCAGGCTAAGCGGGTTAATCACATAGTCACATGTGAGGCGGTATGGTTCTGACCTTTTGTCTAGACTTTCTATTCTATTTATGGAATCTCTAAGGGCCCATCGACTCAAGATTGCTGTGAATGTGCCCTCCAACTTCTGGAGGGGCATCTACTCGATTCTTCCATGCATGACCCAACTCATGATGCCAGCTCTGGGGGATGGACAAGACTAGGCATGGCAAGCTTAGTGCTTTATTCTCTAGAGTTGTTGGTTGGGCATCAAATGTGAATTGCATGGTGAACAATGCAGAGAGACTTGCGACTGGCTTCCTTTGTTTTGTTGTGTTCTATCCCGATCAATCACTATAGAGTTTTTACTACTTCTCGAGGCCCTGCATGTGTTTGGGAACCTTTCTGACACTGTGGACTACTGGGAGTGCCAGATGGGTGTTTCACAGTGAGGAAAGGCATACATAGCCCTTTATGCCACAACAATCTTTGACTCTAGGAATGCGTCGGATCGGTTCAGACACATCTGGTAGTGGAAAATTCCGTTAAGGGTTTGATTCTTCTTTTCGATCATGAGGCAAGAATGGTAGATGATCGAGGAGTTATGAGCCATGTTTTTCTTGGGAACTATTAGCATTTGGGAGTGCTATTCGACAATAGAGGAGGATGCATAAAATTTCTTCTTTGGATACTCTGTTTCGAGGGAGGTTTCGTCTGTGGAACCATTGTTGCATTGGCCTTTTGTGATTGTGCTGCGTTTCGGGAATCCATTGACGGATTGGGAGTACAGATGAAAACAATTAGATGTAGATATAAATAATCGGTGTTATTAATATGCTTATCCTTTTTAAAATGTGGATGCGAATATGATAAAAATATTACATGAATGTGTAACATGGAGAATGATATCCTCAAACTACGAAGATGAATGCAGAATAGATATAGACAATTCTGATAAGAATATTTGAAAAATGTTCGTTAATTAATTCACAAATGTTAGCCATGCCTAAATTTACTTAAAAGCTATAAGTATTTTAGGTTTCTTACCATTTCCAATATAAAAACTATAAAGATTTTTATAATGAATGTGCACATAAAAATGGATAAATAATAAATGAAAGCTATAATAATAATTAAATAATAAAAGAAACCAACCGTACTTATTTGCATGTGTATGATATTAGTATTGATATTCTCCAAAATTGGAACATTCACAGCTATCCTCTAGTCGTTGTGGCTAGCTTATAATTGAGTTGTATTTCGAGGGATGAATGTATATGGGCTTATGGAGAATGCTTTAGATTTGCTGAAAGCCTCCGAGACTTTTGATCATTGTAATTATTTTGAAATTGCAAATACATAGAATATTTTTTTAGTTTGGCGTCAGCTAGATATAGTACCCTTTTTTCTAAAAGTCTATAATCTTGTAGACCTTGCTATTCTTCTCTATGCATAGTGCCAAAGTATGTAATCAAATGGTTGTATCTGTCATTTCCACCATTATGGCTTATGTGAGACACCCATTATGGACAATTCAACCACTTGATCAATCTTGGGACGAGCCCTTAGGATAGGATTATTTAGGATAGGTACATATAACATTGATTTGTCAAAAAGCCACATTTGAGATGCAACTTTTTGCTTCAACACGATCCTGCTTTATTATTTGCTTAATGTGGTAGTGTAATTGATGTGTTTCTAAGGGACATAATTTAGTATGTCATTGGCATAGCATATGGAGGTTGTCATTAGAAGTTTCTCCCATTGAACCACACTACTACACAGAGCAATTGTGGCCAATTCATCCACAATTATAGTTGTCAAATTGGTTACAAGGATTATCTATGCATAAGTGGCCTTTTTATTGCCTAATGTGATACATTTAACCTGAAGAGAGAACACGAGATTTACGTGGGATCTCTCCACCGGAGAGAAAAACCACAGTAAAGCACTATGCTTCTTTACCCTAACATCAAGACGAGGAAAAGGGTTTCCACTCTTTAACCTTCTTTTATGAGGTAAGTTTCATATAAAATGGAGAAGGGTAAATTAAATGGGTCCTCACCCTAGATTCATTTACTCGGTTAAATGTAACCTCAACACTTCCCTACGTTGTTGGTGCTGGAACCTATGCGTGTTTCCCCCTTTATCGCCTAAAAAAACTCCCATCAAGTTTAGCATATATATCAAACGAGGTTAAGGAAAGTGGCATGCTTATGCATTTGGATAGGTCACTGAATAGTGATTAAGTGGTATGTGGGGTCATATGCCGGGTATATGCAATTGTATTCGATTTTCTATTTTTAATTTAAAAATAAACAAATATCTAAGACATACTTAATGCATACATGATATATAAAATGATATTTCTCTCAAGAACACTTTACACAAAAGCTATTTCTATACTTCAATACATATCCATGAACTATTGATACATATCTAGCAACAATTGAAGTACAAGAATTATATATCCAATAACTATTGAAGTGGGATACTTTTGGCAGAGGGAGATCGAGAGGCGGGCAAGGCGACTGTGGGATACTTTCGGTGTGTGTCGTGTAAGGCCATGAAGGGGGTTGGCGTTGACTTGGCAACGATGCCTCATCTCTCTCACATGGCCAATGTGCTGCTCTTATTAGGGATTTTCACTTGGATGAGCTGAAGGTGACAGAGTGGGAGCTCAACGTAGATGGTTCATCGGGACCTGATGGTTTTCCAATGCTGTAATATAAGGAGTTATGGAATGTGCTCTAGTTAGACTTGTTGGCCATGTTGGATGAGTTTGCTTCAGGAAACCACGACTTTGACAGGATAAACAAGGCTCTTCTCTTTCTCCTTTCGAAGGAGGGTGCTAACAGGTCGAGGACTTCTGTCCTATTACATTTTCGAATGCGGTTTACCTCATTGTGGCTAAGATGTTAGCGAATCGTCTGAGGCTCGTTTTGGAGGATCTCATCGTTCATACTCATGCTGCTTTCATTCCTGATTGGCTGATGATGGACAATGTGTTTTTGTTCTCAAAGATGGTTGGGGATGGGAAAATAGAGGTGTGAAGGGTCTCCTATGAAAGGTGGACTTCTCTAAGGCATACGATTCCGTTGATTGGGCTTTCCTTTGGTCTGTGCCGGTAAAATACGGCTTTCCGGATATTTGGATCTCTTGGGTGAAGAGATGTGTCACTATGTCTTCTCTCACAATCTTGATGAATGGGCATCCAGAGGGATTTTTTTTCAACCTCAACAGGGAGTTTGACAGGGGTGCTTGTTAGCGTCGCTGTTGTTTGTCATTGCTGTGGATGTTCTTGCCATTATAATTGGCCATGTGATTCTTCATGGGAGGACAATGGGGTACTAGAGAGGGGATATCTTGTTTCCCTTACTACAATACACATATGATACACTATTCTTCATTGAGGGTGGTTGTGATGAGGCCAGGGCCATGAGTACGATGCTTGACGTCTTTGGTGGGTTATCCGAGTTGGAGGTGAACAACGACCTTTCAGACTCGGAGATTGAAGAATGCTTGAGGATCTTGGAGACTTCGTGTTGGTCTTTTCCATCTATTACCTTGGTTTGCTTTTGACTTGCTACGTTTGAAGAAGCTCGACTGGCTGCCGGTGGTTGAGAAGTTGGAGCAGAAGCTGGCTAGATGGAAGGTCTCCGATCTCCCGCTTGGGGGGAAACTTATGCTTTTTAAGGCGGTTTTGGTGACAATCCCGATCTTCTTCATTTCGTCAAGGATTCTGCCAGTTGGGATTCATAACTGTTTGGAGTCATGTATGCGTCATTTTTTTGGAGTCCTTTCAATGACCAGTCGAAAGGGTTACACCTGGTGAATTGAGAGACGGTATCCTCACTGAAGGAGTAGGGTGGTTTGGGCGTCCTCAGGTTAGAGGAAATGAATAAGGCGCTGTTGTTGAAGTAGGTGGCGAGACTTTGGGGATCGTGGTGAGGACCTCACATGTAGGCTTCTTCTGGACATTTATGCCATTCGGACGTAGCTGCAGTTGGAGGCTTTGTTTTAGCATCACTACTCTGCCTTTTCGAAGGAGATTTGCTTGGTTTTCCCGGAGCTCCTGGCATAGTTGCGTTCAATTGTTGGGGACGATACATCCTTTCTGTTCTGGAAAGATGATTAGTGTTGGGTGGGATCTCTTTTGGTCCCTCACCTCTTTGCTCTGGTGGGTAATTAGGAGATGTGCGTGAGAGATGCATGGGTAGGTGGGCTATGGATACCGTGTTTCTCCTCTTTGCTTTTGGAGCAGCAGTTTGGTGAGTTTAATGCTAATGGTGGAGCAATTGATGTCTACACAATCTCCACCAGATTCGGTGGCATGGCTTCTTATCCTTCAAAAAGGCCCACAGGACACTCGCGGGTGGTGATAAGGGCACTAGGGGAGATTGGGACAGGGGCTGCAATTTCATTTGGATTATGAAGGAACTACTACAACTACAACAAAGCCTTTTCCCACAATTAAGTAGGGCCGGCTACATGGATTCTTCGCCTCCATTCAGATCTATCTTCGGTGAATCTCGGGCTTGTATCCAAATATGTTTGCTTAGATCCATGTTGAAAAGATCTGACTGCCACGAGACAACTTGCTAAATAGTATTTTTTTTAAAAATACTATTTAGGAAGGTGTCTCCGACTGTTTTACGCTTGCTGTCGGCTACCTAACGCAACCCTCATTTACCCAAGCTTAGGACCAGCCATGATTAAGGTTTCCTTTGGCTCCACAGGCTAGGTCGTGTCTTGACTAAGGTAAGGAGATTCTCCTTTGTTTAGGCGGGTGACACTTTGTGCGCTATGTATGTCATTGAGGTGGAAGATCTGAAACACCTCTTTTATTTCCGTGCTCGATTTCGGAAAATTTGTGCAGAGATGAACACTTCATGGGTGGACATTTCTTCGATGAAAACTTTTAGAGCTCCTTGGTTGCTAACAAATTCGGATGTATGTTGGAGCTGCTGCGACCACTCATAGTGATCGGGGCAATTTGACTATCTCGTAATGGGCTGATTTTTATAGATTTTATATTGAGAATCTTGTCCTTTTAGCTATATCTCTTCTTGAGATCTGGTTGCTGTAAGTTGTCTTGTAACTCTTGCATCTTAATAAAAGTTTGGGGCGGATACGTCTGGAGTGTTTCCTCTTTTTTGACTTTAAAAACTATTGAAGTATAAAAAACATGTTTCTTTACTTATTGCATATATTCAAGAAGTATATATATTCAACAACTATTGATTGTAATATTAGATAATGTGATTATATGCATATCCATATTATCCAACGACAATAATGTCAATCTCTGCTTATATTTTAAGTTTTAATGCACATCCAGTTCCTATAGTTTCAACATTTGTTTACGATTTAAGTGTCAATGCATATATTCAAGGAGATACATGATTATAATTGAAGTACTAATTTATGTAAAAAACAAGAATGATATAAGTTAGGGGTTCACTGAGCACAAGAGGCGATGACGATCACCCAACAGTGATTGAGAACCCAAGAGATGCGACATCAAGATGCAGATCCACATAGGAGATGGAGTAACACAGGCAAGCAACAAGAAACCATATGCATAATTGTAGCATATGCAGGCACATGCGGAGGCATATGTTGAGGAATGCATAATGGACTGATTCAGAAAATCGATACGATCTTCAGGCTGCATGGGCATATGCGGTCCATGCGACAGCTTTCCTGAACATTGATATCAAACATGCCTAACTTGTCCATATTCTTCTTAACGTCTGTTGTGGAAAAGCTCTTGATAAACATATCACCAACTTAATCACTTGTCTTCACATTCAATTCATTCTCATGAAAATCCTATCAACTTCAACGTGTTTCGTTTGACCAGGGATTAACGGATTATTAACGAGATTCGCTGTTGCTTTTTTGTTACAAAAGAGCTTCGTGGAGAGATTAACACCAATCCCAATATCTTGTAGAATAATCTTCAGCGTACGTACCTCAGTGATGTCATTTGCAACAACACAATACTCAGCTTCGACACTGGTATGTCACAAGTTGTTGGAAATGCGAGCCCACGGCGAGCCATTATGCAATAAATGTTGTTGCAATTCACTCCTTGATCTGAAATGAAGAATACATAATTTGCATAATAGGTCCCTTAGTGCAATTAGGGTTATGTACCATGGCCATCTTAATAATCATACAGCTGTTGATTCAATTATTGAATTATAGAGGCTGGTGTGCTTAGATGAATATCTAATGAGTTAGATTGAGGACTCATCAAGCACCGTCAAATGATTATTAAGAGATGATCTCCAGCCTGAGTAGGAGATGGCAATCCTATCTCATTTAGGTTGATATCTGACCGACCTCTTGATGCAGGTCCTCTGCATAAGAATAGAGATTCGGAGGTGTCAGATGAGTTAGGTCAAAGAGTTGACTTAACGAGATCGAGATAACCAAAGTCCTATATCATATGCTGTCATGATATAGGCACACATCCTCTGACCGGAGACAGATGTGTTACTATATGTCTGAGTATGTACATTTTGCAGACCAATAGGTTGATGGCCTAATCAAGGTCTATACACCGGCGCGCTGGTTTGCATATAAGGGCATATGAGTAATACGATCTCTCAAAGGGATCATACAGGTTCACTACTGAACCGGAAGACATGAGTTCACTCATGAGATATTGGGAAGAATCAAATTCCGTGCGCACGGTCGTCTCGCTTTGGAAGCTTGACTGAATTTGTTGGTTTGATATATACTTTTGGAAAGTATATGATCAAGACCTAGGTATGATATATGCTTTTGGAAAGTATATGATCAATACCGACTCCCAATGATCGAATGAGAAACTTACTGATAAAACCATGAAGTAGACAGTATAAAGTTGATCCAATACTTCGGGTTTAATCTGAGTCTTCCAGTATGCAGGATGTACATGTGTTAGGAATACCTGAGGGTGATGTGATCATAAACGGTTGTATAACCATGACGCTTCCATTCCTAGGGAGTGATGAAACGGGTCTGGATTTTAGTGACTCCTCTCAGTAGAGAAGTAATCTGATCTTAGTCCAAATGTTGGACATTGATCTGAATGTGATTCAGATCCAATGAGAAGATTAGATTTGCGGTCTTGATTTAATCAAGCATCTATGGGAGGCCCGAGATCTGGATTTGAGATGTGATCTCAATATCCATATCACTATACGTGGAACAATACAATCGCCCTGTCCTTATCTCCAAGTATTCGCGGAGAAAGCGCATTGTCCTTGAAAGAGTTCATGGATAATTCTATTGTTGATATATGTATCCGAGCATTGAGAAAATGGACAATTAAATGTGATTTAATTATCATGAATAATATGAATTTGATTCATATTATAAGGAGAGTTATCTTAGATAATTAAATGTGATTTAATTATCAAAGATGAGAATAATGTGAATATGATTCATATTATTTGAACACATGAGATAAAGAGATCCAAGATGATTAAATATGATTTAATTATCAAGGATAAGAATAATGTGGATAGTAATATCCAATTATTCATAATATATTATAAATGTGATTTATAATGTATTAGAGAGAGTTAAATATAATTTATATTAGTAGATTAATTATTAATGTGTATTGGATACACATTGTTTAATTAATTGAAAATGTAAATTACATTTTGTTTTGGGTTTGTGAATTTGATTCACAATAATTCAATGTCAAGATTGCAATACTCCCAAAATTAATTGAGAATTATTTTGGTGAATTAAAATACCAACAAATTGTTGTTGGAAATTGGATGGAGAGAAAATCAAGGAGATTGCCCATCCTTGAGGGAATTGGTGGCCGTCCCCCCCTTCCAAAGAGGAAGGTGTATCTCCCTTATTTTCTCTCTCTCTCTATTTGTGTGGTTTAATTTGGTATTATATTTATTTGATTTATCAAATATATTTAATCAAAATTAAATCACAAGTTGTTGGCTTTTACCAACAACAATCTTGACCATTGGATTGTCATAAATCAATCTCATCCATTGATTTTATATGACACGTGGATTGAGATCCATGGATTCCAAAACCCTTCAAATAGAGAGGCATTCTTGGCTCTCTCTTTACACATGCTATTGTAGCAAAACTCTCTCTCTCTCTCTCTTTCTCTCTAGAGGTCAGCCCTCTCTCTCCCTCTCATGACCGTCCACCATGGATGCCATGGAGAGGTTCTCCATCGCCGCTGCATCGTCGTTATGCTGCCCGTTCTTCTGCTCGTGGATCTCCGTCTCCTTCGGTGCGCCTCGCTCGTGAAGAAGACGATGGATCTCGTGTGTCGAGATCAGGAGATCCGCCGCTTGGATCATCAACATGGATTGCGAGAAGCACGCAGTTCATCCTCGCGCTCGCAAGCGTCTCCTCCGTCGGATCGGACTTGTGACAGGAGGTCTCTTCGTTTAGAGACTCGATCGCAACCACGCTTCAAGAGGTAATCCTATTACTTGTTTGTGGTTTAGACGAAACGATTCGAGAAGTGTTCTTGGATCATGTGGTTTCGTCGTATAAAATTTTTAAATTCCGCTGCATCGAGCAACTAGTGCGACTAGTCGCTCCTCGTCGTATTCGATACGACGCTCACGCTTCTGTGATGCGCTTGAGGATCTAACCATATCCTTCAAGTGGTATCAGAGCCTTAGGTCGACGGTTTCAAATAGTGATTCGTTAACCAAGGACGACTTGGGTTCGCTAAGGTCGCGAAAGTTTTCATCGCATTTGATTTCGCAGATCTGTTTAGTAAATAAATTCGGCACTGTTTAAATTGTTTAAACACGAATTTTATACTTGGATTATGTTCCCCATTAAATAAGGAAATCATAGGATCTGAGTTTGCGTAAATCAGATTTCATATGCTCGAGATATGGTCGTTTTAATGAACATGTATGCACTGTTGCAGGAACTGTGAATTTGAACGTGATTAAAATGTTAATTACTGTTTAGACTTGCCTCGAAATGCGTGAAACATCACTTAGGTTCTGTCCTAAATCAAATTAGCAAACTTCAGAAATTGACTTTGCTTAATTTGGATTTAATATGATTGAGATACGCCAATTTTAGTAAGTAGGGTCACTGCTGAAATTGCTTTCCTAATCAAGAACCATGTGATTGTCAATTAATGAAATTAATTGTTAATTTCGAGAAATAATTATGGAAAATATTTGAGAAATATTAGAAGATGATTATTTCCTTAATTGACTTGTCCCCAATCAATTAATTGATTAGATTTGATCTAAATCATAATTGAAATCACAATCATCAAACTCTTGCTTGAATAGGATTGGGAATTTGTTTAGCAAATTTCCTTATAATCAAAATTGTTTTGATTACTATATGGTATAATCTCGGTTGAAGAACCGATGATCATCTCAAGTACAAATTAATCAATTTGGCATTATCCTTTCCCGAGGCGGATATGGTGTCTAGTCGGGGATCGCTGGGGTAGCGGGTTGCAACGTATGCGGTCCGTCCCACTCCCGCCGGTACTGGCCATGACATCGGGTAGGGTCGGGATAATGTCCGAGGGATTAAGATGTATTTTTCTAATTATTAAAATACGAATTAATACGTACTTTGAGAATAATACCATATATATTCAAGTAAGACAATCAAGTTTGATTGATTGAATTGGATTGATAATTAATTTAATATGATTGAATTGATTATGTCCAATTATACTCTAATATGATTAGAGTTTATAATTCCCTTGGAAGAATTGATTATATGAATGTGATTCATAGTAATTAATTAAATTTGAATAAGAGATGGAGGATCACATAAGTGACATCCATGGTCTCCCGTCAAGGCGAAGGGTTTCGTCGCCATATATTATATGTTGGAGACGCCTGTCCGAAGTGACAGCTCCTGCATATGATCCATTTGGATCGGGCTCGTCGCTTCTCGAAAGAGTAAGGACGTATGCGTAGTGACCCCAATATCGGGTCCTCATATTATTGGGGCGATATTGGATTGCACATAGCGAGTTGTATTACTGTTGACGGTTGGTTCAATTAATGACGGGTCAACATCACCTTAGGGGTGGTGGGCCCGGGTATTAAAGACCGAATTGGGAGATGCAAGTTGGACTTGCAAGGCGGAATGTGTTCCCGCTTCTTTTTATCCGAGTTGTAGGTTCTCATATTATTGGGATGTAACAAAGATAAGGAAGGAGATCCCAGATCTTGCTTGAGATATAATGGTAAGTATATCTCTTACATTGAAAGTGACTAAGGGAATGAACTTTCATTGTTGACATGGCAAGACAACTTTGATATAAAAAAATTCCTAAATCAAAGTATAATATGTATATATATAAACATATACACTCATGCAAATTTCTTATTTCAGATAATCCTTCATTAAACCCACTCAATTCTATACTCAATAATAACCAGTAAAATATCATGGATCGGACCCTTGATCCAGATATTGTACTTGCGATTGGACACATAATGTATGTGGTTGCAATGTGCAAGTTTCCTCATAATGATGAGAAGTGATAATTAAATAAGACAATAGGACTAAAACCCTAGGGTTTGTATGTCTCTATAAGTCTTGATCTTATCGAATGTACTTTTGAAGTGACATGTCGATGATGATCGTAATTATCAAAATAATCCTTATAAAATCAATAAAGATATTCTGGCATACATATGTGCTCTTGACATTTAATCATGAATGACATGGTTCTCTACATCATGTAGAATGGTAGCTCTATTAGAGATAATGTATTCAAATTGTTTGAGTACCTACCTGAACCTATGCTTTAAGAGTTTAGATGGATGTAGGCGATGAGTGTCATCATTCTACTATCTTTACTCTAGTCATTCATGAAGCTTCATAATGTTCATATTGTATGAATTTAACGAAGCATGTATAAGTGTTGAAATACTCTTATATTGAAATTTTTGATTTTAAGATAAGAGATCCTTTAGTCTTGAGCAATGGTTGCTTAGAGATAAAGGGAGCGCAGTGGAAGCATGGGTTGAACTCAAGTAAGACGTATAGTCAAAGAGTTGATTGTACTTCTGTTGCTTCCATCCAAAGAGTTGGATGAATGCCAATACTGCAATAAGTTGATGTGTTGATAGTATGACTATCAAATCTATCTAGAATCCTTAGAAAAGGAGTCAGATAGTACATCAGAAAAATCTATATATAATCATTGAAATTGACTTACTTATTTGATAATATAAAGTCTAATGATTGTATCTCAATCTTCTAATCACACTTGCAATTGGTTGCATATGTATTAGAAATTTGATCTTAAGGTTTATTGGTCATCCATGTTGAAAGTGATGCAAATGTTGCAACAATTTCCATGAGATCAATAGACTTCATATTTTCAGTGGGAGCCCTTAGTCTTAGAGAATGTCTCTATGACCTAGATATTAGAATACACTCATTGTTTATTTCTAAATGTTGGGAATAAACATGAAATCTGGAATAGACCTATCATAAAAGGTTATGATGGAGATATTTCAGATAGTAATCTTACATCTAGTGGACTCCACTAAATTAGAAATTAATGAATGGTTCATTAAGATTTCTAATACTGAAAATTAAAACCTTTAAAGATCAATAGGAGGATAAAGATCATTTGACAATGATCTGGCATCATGTTTTGGACATTTGTTTGTTGATGTGATCAATAGACTGATAAGAGATGAACCTTTAGATTGTCTAAATGTTCAAATCTTACATACTTATGAATATTGTATTCAAGAGTAAAAATGTCCAATACACCCTTCTTTGGGAAAAGATGTTAAGGTATTCAAGATCTCATACATATTGATGTATGTGAATCATCTATATCAGAATAAACATTATGGATATGTGATATCTATTAGTGATTATTTGTGATATGCGATTTCTTCTCTTCACTTAGAAAACTTTGAAATGTTCAAAGATTTCACATTTTGGTTTAGAGCCAAAGTTTGAAGGAAGATGAAATGAATTTGATCTAACCAAGGTAGCTTGTACCTATTAGATGAATTCAAGGAATACCTTATAGAGATATGAATATCATTTCTATCTCACCCCTCCTAATGAACCTTAACTCAATAGAGTTGTAGGGAGATGCAATTAATCATATGTGACATGATTTGATCAATGATTAACCTTAGCATAATTATCTCTTAGTTTCCAGGTATATGTATATGTGGTAGAGACTACATTATATATATTTAATATGGTTCCAAGCTAGTAAGCTGGAATCTAGCACCAAAGAGTGCTACTTCATTAGGAAAATAAAGGATGGTATTGGATACCTACTTTATGACCTTGAGATTCTTAAAAGATCCCATCTTTGAGAATATGATTCTTATAGGATGACTCTCTTGAGAATCAAGATGAAAATGAAGTAAAGGAACTCATTTAATCTTGAAAAGATAATGAGGCTCCTGAAATCGGAAACTAAAATAGATAATTAAAGATGAAACATTAATACCTCTTCAAATAAGTTTGAGCATGGATTCCATGTGTCAGTTAAATCTGACAATGATCGGATTTCATGTGATGAAGCTCCTGAGGATCATGACATGGAAAGATGGATGTTAGCAATAAAAGTCTAATGTAGACTTCATATACAAGTGTCGTATATGGACCCTCGAGGATCCACCTATATGGGTCAGACCCATTAAGGTGTAAATGGATCTTCAAGAGAAAGAGGGAACCTGATGAGAAGGTATAGACCTTCAAAGCACGGTTCGTAGCCATGAGCTACACACCGAAGAGAAGGCATCGCTTGCGATAAGACTTGCTCTCCAGTGACCTTGCTTTAACCCATCAGAATATTGCTAACTATAGCTACACAACTTGTCTATGACATCTTCATGGTGTGATTCAAGATTGCATTCCTCTATGAATGCCTCTCTGAGGATATTCATATGAAGTAGCCCCAGGGCTTCATGGTTGAGGAAAGCAAGGTGTGCTAGCTGAAGAACTCCATCTTTGGACTCAAATAAGTTTCTTGTAGTTGGAACATAAGATTTAATGAAATTATAAATGTTATGATTTCAGATAAAATCTTGATGAACCATGTGAAGCTTAGTGGGAGTGCCATTGTGTTCATCGTGCTTAATGTAGATATTATTCTAATCATATAAGAATAAATGATAAGTGTTTTATAATTTGGTTGTTCCATACCTTGAGATACGATTTCAAGGATACCTCTTAGATATTAGTTCTGAAGTTGTTCAGAAGCAAAGAGAAGAGGGTATTGGGACTGTCGCATTAGTAGTACACCTTGGACTTATTCCATTTTCTGGACAATTCCAAGAAAAGCTTCCTTCCCTTAAGATGTGGTAGTGACCTGTCTAGAGAGATAGCACCTCAAAGAGTTGAGGAAGTGAATGCTAGAACTGCTTGCACTTGTGCATCAGTTATGAGAAGCTGAATGTATTCTAGATGTATACAAGAACCAGATGTCTACCATGCAGTGGGAGTAGTAAACTGTTACTAATCCTGCTATGGAGATAAAACACTTGATTGCAGTAATAATAATATCTTCAAAGATGATAAAACTTGGAGATAGTGATCTCAAAGTCTTATCTTCAAAAGTTTAAGATCTTGTAGATAGTGATCTATAAGGGTCTTGACTGCAGTTACCTTAGGAGATAGAGATCTCCATGAATGAAGGTATTCTAATAAGGATTATGTGAATACTGGTTTTGATAATTAATAAGATGTAGTGTCAAGGACACTATAACCAACAAAATTGAGTATCGGTTGCATGAGATGCAACATTCGCATTGGATGCGAGCACTGTTACTAGGAGATATGCAATTGCCGTAAAAGGACTTGGCGTAGTCTCTTGGGAACGGAGTGACTGATCAGCTTACCTAGCTATTTTCTAAATAGCCTATGATTGTTACATGAGTGTGGGTTTAAATGATTAGCCCATTAATGGCTCTTTGGGCTAGTGGGAGATTGTTGGAAATGCGAGCCCACGGCGAGCCATTATGCAATAAATGTTGTTGCAATTCACTCCTTGATCTGAAATGAAGAATACATAATTTGCATAATAGGTCCCTTAGTGCAATTAGGGTTATGTACCATGGCCATCTTAATAATCATACAGCTGTTGATTCAATTATTGAATCATAGAGGCTGGTGCTTAGATGAATATCTAATGAGTTAGATTGAGGACTCATCAAGCACCGTCAAATGATTATTAACAGATGATCTCCAGCCTGAGTAGGAGATGGCAATCCTATCTCATTTAGGTTGATATCTGATCGACCTCTTGATGCAGGTCCTCTGCATAGGAATAGAGATTCGGAGGTGTCGGATGAGTTAGGTCAAAGAGTTGACTTAACGAGATCGAGATAACCAAAGTCCTATATCATATGCTGTCATGATATAGGCACACATCCTCTGACCGGAGACAGATGTGTTACTATATGTCTGAGTATGTACATTTGGCAGACCAATAGGTTGATGGCCTAATCAAGGTCTATACACCGGCGCGCTGGTGTGCATATAAGGGCATATGAGTAATACGATCTCTCAAAGGGATCATACAGGTTCACTACTGAACCGGAAGACATGAGCTCACTCATGAGATATTGGGAAGAATCAAATTCCGTGCGCACGGTCGTCTCGCTTTGGAAGCTTGACTGAATTTGTTGGTTTGATATATACTTTTGGAAAGTATATGATCAAGACCTAGGTATGATATATGCTTTTGGAAAGTATATGATCAATACCGACTCCCAATGATCGAATGAGAAACTTACTGATAAAACCATGAAGTAGACAGTATAAAGTTGATCCAATACTTCGGGTTTAATCTGAGTCTTCCAGTATGCAGGATGTACAGGTGTTAGGAATACCTGAGGGTGATGTGATCATAAACGGTTGTATAACCATGACGCTTCCATTCCTAGGGAGTGATTAAACGGGTCTGGATTTTAGTGACTCCTCTCAGTAGAGAAGTAATCTGATCTTAGTCCAAATGTTGGACATTGATCTGAATGTGATTCAGATTCAATGAGAAGATTAGATTTGCGGTCTTGATTTAATCAAGCATCTATGGGAGGCCCGAGATCTGGATTTGAGATGTGATCTCAATATCCATGTCACTATACGTGGAACAATACAATCGCCCTGTCCTTATCTCCAAGTATTCGCGGAGAAAGCGCATTGTCCTTGAAAGAGTTCATGGATAATTCTATTGTTGATATATGTATCCGAGCATTGAGAAAATGGATAATTAAATGTGATTTAATTATCATGAATAATATGAATTTGATTCATATTATAAGGAGAGTTATCTTAGATAATTAAATGTGATTTAATTATCAAAGATGAGAATAATGTGAATATGATTCCTATTATTTGAACACATGAGATAAAGAGATCCAAGATGATTAAATATGATTTAATTATCAAGGATAAGAATAATGTGGATAGTAATATCCAATTATTCATAATATATTATAAATGTGATTTATAATGTATTAGAGAGAGTTAAATATAATTTATATTAGTAGATTAATTATTAATGTGTATTGGATACACATTGTTTAATTAATTGAAAATGTAAATTACATTTTGTTTTGGGTTGTGAATTTGATTCACAATAATTCAATGTCAAGATTGCAATATTCCCAAAATTAATTGAAAATTATTTGGTGAATTAAAATACCAACAAATTGTTGTTGGAAATTGGATGGAGAGAAAATCAAGGAGATTGCCCTCCCCTTTTGGAAAGGAGGGGGCGGCACCAATTCCTTGAGGGAATTGGTGGCCATCCCCCCTTCCAAAGAGGAAGGTGTATCTCCTTTATTTTCTCTCTCTCTATTTGTGTGGTTTAATTTGGTATTATATTTATTTGATTTATCAAATATATTTAATCAAAATTAAATCACAAGTTGTTGGCTTTACCAACAACAATCTTGACCATTGGATTGTCATAAATCAATCTCATCCATTGATTTTATATGATACATGGATTGAGATCCATGGATTCCAAAACCTTATAAATAGAGAGGCATTCTTGGCTCTCTCTTTACACATGCTATTGTAGCAAAACTCTCTCTCTCTCTCTCTCTCTCTCTCTTTCTCTCTAGAGGTCAGCCCTCTCTCTCCCTCTCATGGCCGTCCACCATGGATGCCATGGAGAGGTTCTCCATCGCCGCTGCATCGTCGTTATGCTGCCCGTTCTTCTACTCGTGGATCTCCGTCTCCTTCGGTGCGCCTCGCTCGTGAAGAAGACGATGGATCTCGTGTGTCGAGATCAGGAGATCCGCCGCTTGGATCATCAACATGGATTGCGAGAAGCACGCGGTTCATCCCCGCGCTCGCAAGCGTCTCCTCCGTCGGATCGGACTTGAGACAGGAGGTCTCTTCGTTTAGAGACTCGATCGCAACCACGCTTCAAGAGGTAATCCCATTACTTGTTTGTGGTTTAGACGAAACGATTCGAGAAGTGTTCTTGGATCATGTGGTTTCGTCGTATAAAATTTTTAAATTCCGCTGCATCGAGCAACTAGTGCGACTAGTCGCTCCTCGTCGTATTCGATACGACGCTCACGCTTCCGTGATGCGCTTGAGGATCTAACCATATCCTTCACAAGTAAACTATTTTTTACTTCATTCCACCAAGATTTACACAGTAACCACATATGGATATTCTATCATCAATAGAATCTATCGAATCAATGACATTGATATAGCCTTAAATATTCAAGTTTGTTTCTATCCTAAAGTTCAATTCGTTACCAGAGGTTTTCTTGATATATCTAAGAATTTGAGAGACATGCTTATCCTACGAGAAGGAGCTTGCATGAATTGACTAACCATGTTAACCACATAACTGATGTCAGGTTTTGTCAAAGTAAGATAAGTTTTTTGAATTCCATCAAGTTTCTCTCTATCATTAACACTTAGATGATGATTAGCTTCAATATGAGTGGCGAAAGGTTTCCATCCAAGTTTTCCCGTGTCTTTCATATCAATAGTATATTTTCTCCGAGTCAAGCACATGTCGTCTTTAGTTTTAGCAGTCTCAATGCCCAGAAAGTATTTAAGCTTCCCTATGACTTTAACTCAAACTCGGAGGAAGCTTGTTTTAATTTGCACATCTCATCCTTATCATCACCATATCATCAACATAGACACGAAGTATAAGTTTTTCTACTAATGATTCTTACCAATAGAGTACGATCTCCATTCCTTGTTTATACTTATTATCAATCACAATACAATGAAGTTACTCAAACCGGGCCCTTGAAGATGGCTTGAGTCATAAGGACCCTTTTCTTTAGCTTGCAACATTTGTACTTTCTCTCATATCCTTGTGGAGGCAAAGGAGAAGCCACGTCAGGAGATTCTTTTTCTGCTGGCCCTTGTTTGGGCAATCTAGTTTGCTAGAAATGGGTCTTATTTTCTAACCAATGCTTTTATCTTGAAAATGTAATCATGCATATCGTGCTCCTTGTTGAATCCAGGCTCCTGGAAGTTTCTTTCTACTTTTCCTTTAATAAAACTTAGAGTCGGACACTATAGCGTGTTACCCTCTTTTTTGACTCAAAAAAACCTTCATGCATCATCATTTACACCTCTTCAATCGATTCAACATTTTAAAAAGGCATTTTTAACATCTAATTAAGTCATCTTCTAAGTTCGTTGAATAATAGTAGAGACAATAACATGGTCCGTATTCATATTAGCAACATGAGCCATTGTCTCAAGGTAATCTATCCCGTATTTTTGACTAAATCCCATTGCAACTAATCGAGCCTTGTATATGTCAATATTTCCTTTTTGGTATTCTTAAAGGTATACACCCATTTTGACCCTACCGGGTGAGCGTATTCAATTATATTAACAACCTTCCATGTTTAACCCTTTCAATTCACAAGGTATAGCCCTTTCTTCTACCCATTAGATGGACTCCAAAAGAAAGGATGCATACATGACTCCAATCGGTTCCGGATCCCAACCGGTAGAATCCTTGACGAAACGAAGAAGCTTGGGATGGACACCAAAACCGCCTTAAAAAGCACAAGCCTCTCAATGCAAGAGGCAAGAGGCCTTCCACCCGACCAACTTCCATTCCAACTTCTCAATTATCGGTAGCCAATCGGGCTGCTTCAAGTGCCCACAAGATTAAGGCAAACCAAGGTAACATATAGGTAATGACCCACTTGGAGTCTCCAAGATCCTCGAGCACTCCTCAATTTCCGAGTTTGAAAGGTCGAATGGCACGAAGACGGACTTTGCTCTGTTCACATCTAACCCAGATAACTCACCGAAGACATCAAGCATTGTACTCATGGCTTTGGCCTCGACCCTCGTCACAACTGCCCTCGATGAAGAATAATGTATCATCCACATACCGTAGTAAGGGGATAGAGAAATCCCCTCTCGAGTTCCCTGCTGCCCTCCCACGGAGAACCACCTAGCCAATCATAATGGCAAGGACATTTGTAGCAATAACAAACGAGGGAACTAATGAGCACCCTTGTCGAACTCCCCGTTGAGGCTGGAGAAAACCCCCTTCAGACGCCCCTTGATCAAAGCTGTAAGAGAAGACGTAGTGACACATCTCTTCACCCAATAGATACAAATCTATGGAAAGTCGCGCTTCGCCAGTGTGAACCAAAGGAAAGCCCAATCGACACAGTCGTATGCCTTAGTGATGCAACGCGAAATTAATAAATAGGGCTTGATTTTTGCACATTAATTAGAATCCAATTTTATTTACGTTTAATCAAGTCGTTGCAATTGTTTTTAAATAAAAGAGATTGCATGTGATCTCAATTAGTGGTCAAATTATGTAGTTAATCGGTTAGAGTCAATTAGGATAAGTAAATTTGAATTTTAAATTTTATTTCTATTTTTGTAATCCCACCCCTCCTATATAAAGGGGATGGTAGGCAATTGTTTTCAGGAGTTCAAGTTGCAATTATTTTGAGAATTATCTCATATCTCTCTCGTCTCTCTCCTCTCCCCCATGCGATCTTCGCGCTTCTTCCCAAAACCTCTCGCAACCGATGAGATTTCTCTTCTTCCTCCATCTAATTTCTTCTTCCACCATATTTTCCATCCTTCAAAATTTATTTTCCATCATTGCAAATTTCTATTTGCATCAATTGATATCATAGCTTGGAAATTGAATCGTTCCCACGATTCGACAGTCATGTCGCATATTGGAAGATGAAGTCCGATCAAAGCCGCCTATCTCATGGTTCACATGCGCATTCGCGTCAACAAAAATTCAAGCAACGCCTCCAAACAAGCATCAAGGTTCAACAATGGATAGATTCATGGTGCACCATTGATATTTTTATGGTTCACGTCGACAAAGAAAAAAGATTCGCCGTCAACGTTGATCTGTTCGCTCTCCATGTCGTTTTAGGTGGGAAAAACGTCGTCGTCGACGACCCGCTCGTTGTCCAGGCCGTTTCAGAAGGAAAAAATGCCGTCACGCCGACCTGCTCGCTGTCCAACCCGTTTCAGACCCGCAGTCGCTGGAGAAATCGACTTCAGCAACCAAGTCAGCCACCTTGCAGGCCCTCCGCCATTCTCGCACTTCCTGAGGTGCACTCCTCAACCCCAACGCCCCCTTCCGTCGTTCCCGCATCTCCAGCAACCCCCCTAGCCCCGCTGCAGACCCCTGTCCCCACCGAAGCGACCCCACCACCTCTCCCGCAATCCCCAGCCCCACTGCCACCCACCTCACACCCTTATCCCTCCGCTTGTCCTCCCCCTCGCGTTCCCCGCGCCAACACTCCCTCATGCAGCTCCCACACCACTGGCCCTCCTATTCCATTCGTCCAGCACCCCTACACCCCCATCCCCCCCTCGCTATCCCACACCACACCTTCTCCCTCCTGCAACTCCACCTTCCCTGCCTCCCCTCCACCTCGGCTCCGCATCACCGACATCCTTTCTTCCCATTCCCCCCTCCCGTCGACTTTGGTACACTTTCATGCGGCCTTAAAATTTCCGCCCCAGCCCTACCACCACGTCACTAAACCGTGGCCTCCTCACCCCTGTCCCACCACCCACGTCACCACCCTCTCTCTCCACCGCCCTACCCGACGTCGCCTGCTACTTCGACACCCTCCCCAACAAGCCCTCTCCGCCACCCTCCCCATCTCTACATGCTGTTGACCCCTTCCCGATGGCCCCATACCGCCTCCGGAATCCCTTTCCATCCCCCTCCCCACCGCACGCGCCACCACCCTTCTCTTCCCTACCCGAAGGCACCGCACCCGTCACACCCTACCAGCACACCGCCACATCCTCTACAATTGTTTGTGCTGCCCGCCTCCCATGAGCCATCACCGCCGTTGGGAGACCACAAGTCGCCGCCCGCCACGTGCGAACACGCTTCGCTGCCACCTTGCCAAGTTCTTTACAAAAGGGTGAAAATTAAGTGGACTGAAAGTGTACGAAAATTGCAGTCCGGTCCCTGGAGCGGAAATATTTACACCAAGATGCCGAAATAAAGAAGTTAGGGCTGCCCCCTTATCCAACTAGGATTAAGAGTGTGTGCTTCACCTATTTAAAGGCTCCATGGCTTAGTTCATTACTCACATCTCCTCCCCTTCTAACCTTGTGCCATTCATTTGCTATTGATTCTCCGAACGCCGCGAAACTCGAAATGACGATGCCACATCACTTTTTTCCACACCACATCAAGGGAGCAACCTGCACATGGACGCCGCGACCTATGCCACATCTATTTTTCCAACATGAAGACGACGACTCCAACCATCGCTCCAAGAATGCCTGGATCCCACTGTTTGCTCCGCATCTATTCTTCCAAAAGACGATCGAGAACACTGAAATCAAATCATCCAACTTCAAAGATCAAGCAATTCGTCGAGAGACGAAATTTTCAAGCGGAGGAGAACTGATGCAGCACTGAATTAATAAATAGGGCTTATTTTTTGCACATTAATTAGAGTCCAATTTTATTTACGTTTAATCAGGTCGTTGCAATTTTTATTTAAATAAAAGAGATCGCATCTGATCTCAATTTGTGGTCAAATTAGGTAGTTAATCAGTTAGAGTCAATTAGGATAAATAGATTTGAATTTTGAATTTTATTTATATTTGTAATCGCACCCCTCCTATATAAAGGGGATGATAGGCAATTGTTTGAAGGAGTTCAAGTTGCAATTATTTTGAGAATTATCTCATCTCTCTCTTGTCGCTCTCCTCTCCCCCACGCGAACTTCGCGCTTCTTCCCAAAATCTCTCGCAATTGGCGAGATTTCTCTTCTTCCTTACTCTAATTTCTTCTTCCACCAAATTTTCCACCCTTCAAAATTTATTTTCCGTTATCAAAAATTTCTATTTGCATCTCACTTAGAGAAGTTCACCTTCTGTCGAAGACTTTTCACACCTTTGTCCTTCCAATCCCTAACCATCTTCGAAGCCAAAATCACACTGTCCGTTATTAAACTGATCATGTATGAAAACTATCCGAGTAGGAGCGATAGATCCTCCGGGATGAGGTCAGACGATTCGTCAAACCTTAACCACAATGAGATAAACCACATTCGAGATTGCAATAGGATGGAACCTCGATTCTACTGCCTCCTCCTTATGCAGAAGAAAGAGAAGAGCCTTGCTTATCCTGTCAAATCCGTGGTTCCTCGAAACTAACTCATCCATCACTGCCAACAAGTCCAATTAGAGCACATTCCAGAACTCCTTGAAGAACTCCATCGGAAAACCATTCGGTTCCGTCGCTCCATCCGCGTTAAGCTCCCTCACCGATGCCTTCTTCTCGTCCAAGCGAAAGTCCCTATCAAGAACATCCCGTTGGTCAGGCAAGATAGACGAGACGCCACTGCCAAGCCAACGCCATATCCCATTCCGGGCCTTACACAACACACGCCGAAAGTATGTCGTCGTTGCGTTGCCCATCTCTAATCTCCCTCCGCATGACGGAGTATCTGAATTAAATTCCGGCGATGCCTGACACTGGCAACTGCATGGAAGAATCTCGTGTTTGCGTCCTTTATTTATCTCCGCCTAGATCCCAGCCTCCATTCCACCTCCTGCTTTCTGCCCTCGTCAAGAAGAATCCATTGACCAGCCTCTATCCGCACCACTCCATTGTGGAGAGGTTGTTCCTAGCATCCTCCTCACGAACCAGCTCTGAGACCACCCTCTAGGCCTCAGAATTCCGCACCAGATGGCTGTCCCGCACCTCTTTCTTGTAATCATATAGCTTATTCCTCAGATCCACCAGGATGCGGAATAAACGGACAGTAGTCATCCCATCCACCACCATAGAACATTAGAAGTTCTTCACAAACTCCTTGAAGGCATCCTCTAGAAGCCAGGACTTCTCAAACATGAAGAAAGCGCGAGAGATTGATCTTTCCCCGAGGTCCACAAGATTGGGGTGTGGTTCGATCTCGAGTGAGGTAAGGCCGAGACACCAGCCCATGGGAAATCAAACATGGGATCCATCGAACCAAGGAACCAATTAATTCTGGATATGGATTGGGAAGTACACCACATGTATAAACAATCGTCAACATCCAGAATGCCCAATTGGAGGTCACTCACCTCCTTCACAAAATCCTGAAATCCAACTACCTGGCCACCCACCAGAGAGGGCAGTCTGCAACAAAAATCGTGACGTTGAAGTTACCCCCATCAAGCCTAGCCTCAATAGGGTAGAAAAATCTGGCGGCTTGCAGATTCGCCCAAAGCTGCTAGGAACCCCTGGATCATTAGGCCCATGGACACAGGAGAAGGCCGTACATAGCCTCGAGCTCATGGTGAAAGGTAGCATTTTTCGTATCAAAAATTTCGGGCATCACCTTTTTCAATAAGGTAAATTAACATGGCAAGGTGTTCATTTCATTGTCTAACCAACACACAACTATCATTGTTTGTAGAAGAAGCCTGAATCTCTGAAGCACACGAATAAGCACACTAAGTATGAAGATGTTAAATACCATATGTAATCAATCCTATCCCATTCTCCCTCTCCGCCAGCAAGTGTTGTAACACATATAAGTTCTTATAAAAAATATTCTGTTGTTTAATTCTTTTGCATACAAACAGTAAATTTGTTGAAATATTTATATCTCTTTATATTTATTTCTTATTTCTCTTTCTTTCATGTGCCTCTCTTGTAATTTACTCGGGGCATTTCTCCTATATAAGAGAGCCCTTAGGGTCTCAATAATGATAAACACAATTCTATTCTTCCTTAAACATGGTATTGGAGCAACTATCCTAGACCCGGGTTCTCATATCCCACCAACCCTAACCCTACCCCACGCTGCCGCCGATAATCGATCCTTCCGCCGGTTGCCAACCAACACCTGCAGGCCGCTGGTCGGGCATCCAACTGGCGCCCTAACCGTCCGCGCCAACCAATCCCTCCGTCGGTCTCTCAGGCCGTCGATCGCCCCATTCCTGCGGCCTTGCCTCCCACCGCTGATTTAAGGGACGTTTTATCTTCTGCGGGATGTTGTTTGGCCGCTTTTGAAGGCCTACGGGGTTTGATTTTGACAGGAATACGTGATTTCAGACATATAAATAATGTTTTCTGGCCCTAGACTACAAGGATTAAAGAGAATGGTTGTACGAGTCTACACGTACAACCGTTCCTTCGGATGATTATGTAGACTTGCAGACTTACTCAAAGTCGTATACTCCCCAATTTAGGTCCGGATTTTCGGCAATTTTCTCATCATGTCAGAGAACAAGGGTGGCATTTTTTCGTCGTCTGGTACCTTCAAGTGTCTGGCCCCTATCGTGAAGATGGATGGGACCAACTACGAGTTGCGGTCCATGTAGTTTCTCACCCTTATGCAGTGCCATAACAAGGAGCACATTTTGACTGATTCAGAGCCGACGGATAAAAATGGGGCTAAAGCTTTATGGAAGCAAAATGATGCCTATGCACATATTTAGCTCTTCGGGTCGCTCACCACGGAGATTGCTAACGACATCGTCAAGCAATCCACAACCAAAGCTATGCGGGATATCCTAGCTGACACATATGGGCAAGCGAAGAATGAGAGCAAAATCCTCCAGTTGCAGTATGATATTTTCTCGACTAAGCAGAATGGTCTCTTCATGCCCACTTCTCGCATCTCTGAGGCATGTTTGAGCGTCTTCATAGCTTTATGCCCATTACTATCAGCACTGAGCAACAACATGCATACATTAATGTTACTATGACAGTTATCTTTCTGTCATCCCTTGAATCAGAGTATGATGCAACACGTACTCAACTACTTACTGGAGAGACGATACCTCTGATGGAGGAGGTCTATAAGAGGCTGAGCAGGATCACTACTTCGTCTACTACCGTGGTCCAAACTCCCTCTGCGATGGCAGCTTCTCGTGGCAGAGGGGGTACTTCATAGTTTCACGTGCGTGGATCTCGTGATCGTGGAGGAGGACGTCAGCATGGCTAGGGTGGAGCATGGGCCAGGCTCGGGCCGGGCCCAACCTACCTAGCCCAGGCCCATTTAAGAAAACATGCCTGCTCAATTTTTAGCAGTTGGGCCCAAGCCCGACTCATGATGGGTCGGGTCAGCCCATGAATCCCACAAAAATTGGTTGGATCGGGCCTTGGTGGGCGATTGGGGATGGGGAGGGAGGGAGCTCAGGGAGGGAGAGGGAGGAAGCGATGCTCTAGTGGCGGATAGTTAGGCCTAGGGGTGGGGAAGGAGGGGGGGGGGGAGTGGGAGCACGAGGTTGCGTGGTTGCGTCGGTCGTTGGTTGGTGAGGGAGGGAGTGAGAGGGAGAACGAGGTGGCGGTGTATGGTGAGGGAGGGAGATTGGAGGCTTGGAGTGAAAGGGAGGAGAGGCACGGTGGCACAAGGTGGAGGGGGTCGCGGGGGAGCCTGGGGAGGGCCGAGGGCCACACGCAGCGTGCGGCGGTGGTCAGAATTGCTAGGAAGAGGAGGGAGCTTTGGGAGGGAGGGGCGACGACACTTGGGGTCTGGGTCTCGGGTGGGAGGAGTTGGGGGAGGGGGATAGGGTCGAATAGTTAGGGGTAGGATTTTGAAATGGGGGGGGGCATGTCAGGCCGGGTTCATGGGTTGGGCATGGATGTGGGCCATAAATCAGGCCGATCCGTGGGCTTCGGGTTTAGGTATGTACAAAACCGAGCCCGACTGAGTGTCAAAAAAAAAAAAACCGAGCCCGACTCGATTTGATAAATGAGCCAAAATACAGGCCCGCCCATTTTGACAGTGGGCTTGGGCTTGGGTCGGGCTTGAGCAGACCGGATAGTGGGCTGGGTCGGGTCGGCCCTGGCCCATGCTCATATTACCACCATCCAACACATTAGGAGGAGACATGCTATCTGAAGCATGGATATCCGACGTCTGTTCGTGTAGCTGAGTAGGCAGAGACTACTCCAGCTCCTTCTCATGATGCGAGACTTGATGATATCGTCTCTAGATTGAGAGAGATGATGACTACACCGCCCACCCCAACAACAGGATCTTCAGATGTTGCTGCTGCTGTCAGAGCTTGTATGAGTTCGTCAGGTATTGCTTACGCACTGACCGGTTGTAGCAGTTTAGATTTGACTGATTGGTCATGGACTCTGGAGCTTCTCATCATATATGTAGAGATCAGGCTACGTTTACTTCTTATATATCTATCCCTCATAGTAGATCAGTGATGTTTGCTAATGGGGTTCATCTACCCATTGTTGGTCAGGGGGAGATTGTTCTATCCCCAGCCATGCACCTGCAGAATATCTTACATGCTCCAGCATTCCAGATGAATCTTTTGTCTATTAGTTAGATTACATAAGATTTATATTGCCGTGTCATATTTGATCATTCTTCTCTTGTGTTTCAAACATACTCACGAGCAAGGTGATTGGATGTGGCTGTGAATAGAGAGGGCTTTACAGATTTATCCAACCTCCGTGTGCTGGTGCTGCTGCTATTCCGTCTGGATCTGTTTCTCCTTTCATGTGGCATATTCTCTTTGGACACCTTTCCGTGCAGAAGTTGTATCATGTTCTCACTCAGTTCTCTACTTGTACTACCTTGAAGTGTGAGACATGTCGGCTTGGGATGCACCATCGTTCTTCTTTTCCAAGTCATCAGAGTCGTCACAGTAGTCAGTTGTTTGAGTTATTTTATTTTGATATTTGGGGTCGCAATCGTGTTCCCTATCATCAGGGACATTGGTTCTATATGGTTGTTGTGGATGATTTCTCTAGAAGTCTAGATTATCTTGGGTTTTCTTGTTAAAGAATAAGTCTGAAGCTGGTCTTGTTATTAAATAGTTTCTTATTGAGATTTTCTGCTAATGTGAAGTTTATTTGCACCGATAATGCCTTGGAGTTTTCTACTTTACAACTGTCTAAATTAGATCTCTTGGTATTGTTCATCAGACTTCTTGTGCTTACACTTCGTGATAGAATGGTGTTGTTGAACGCAAACACCGTCATCTTTTGGATGTCACGAGGACTCTTTTGATTCAGAGTCGAGCTCCTCATTCGTTCTGGGGTGATGCGGTCCTAACAACATGTTACTTGGTGAACCACATGCCATCTACTATCCTTGGAGAAAAGGTTACTTTCTTGATTGCGTTTCTCGAGAATGACCTATTTTCCCTCACTCCCATGGTCTTCTAGTATGTGGCATTTGCCCACAATTTTACTCCTGGTCGTGACAAGCTCTCTCCTAGAGCTGTCAAATGTGTGTTCGTTGATTATTCTTGTACCCAAAAAGGGTATAGATGTTTTGATCCTGTAGGGAGAAAATATTATGTGAGTGTTGATGTCATATTTTTTTAGTCTATTATGTATTTTGTCCTACATACGACAGGTTGTCTAATGCTGACTCTGGCGAGGATGTTTTTATTCTACCACCTCCGTTATCTCCACCAATAACACCCAATGTTGAGTCACAATCATCTTCACCTCCACCTCCGCCTCCACCACTTCCACCTCTGTCTATCCTGAAACAGTTCCTATCACAGTTTTACATTCACAGGTCCTCTACTCGCTCGTTTGCTCAAGCGTCTTCCCATCATCCAGCACGCCTCTTGTGTGTAATGAACACATTGTTTCTACTGATGACACTGGTGATATGCTTGTTACACATGATACTATACACGAGGAGATGATACCAAAGAACATAGATGCTGATGACCTCGATGTACCTATTGCCTTGAGGAAGCTGCGTCGTAACTATGCCACTTATCCTCTAGCTGCACATCTTTCCTTGGGCCATCTTTTAGAGGAGTACAATGGTTTGTTGTGGTCTCTCTGCTGTTACTATCCCGCGAATATATCATGAGGTCATACAAGATAGTAGTTGGCGGCTTAACATTGAGGAGGAGATGGTTGCTTTGTAGTCTCGTGGTACCTGGCGTGTTGTTTTTGCTCCTCCAGGTGCCTTTGTTGTGTTGGTGCAAATGTATCTTTATGGTGAAGCAATTGGCATATGGCAGTGTGGATCGCTACACGGCAAGGCTTGTAGCACGTGGGTTCATCCAAACTTATGGGGTGAACTATCAGGATAACTTCTCTCCCGTGGCCAGACATTCGACATTGTGTATTCTTCTATCAGTTTGCCGTTTCACTAGGCTTGCCTCTTTACCAACTTGATGTGTAGAATGCGTTTCTATATGGAGATCTACAAGAGGAGGTATATATGCAGCATCCACCAGGGTTTGCTGTTGAGGGGAGTCTAAGAAGGTGTGTAGGCTCCACAAGGTGATTTACGGCCTGAAGCAGAGTTCGAGAGCTTGGTACCAGAAGCTTTCAGAGTTGATAGAGCACCGGGGGTTTGCACGGTTCTTGCGGATCACTCACTTTTTGTTCAGAGGACGCAGAGAGGTACTGTTGCTATTATGTCTATGTTGATGATATTATTGTCATGGGTGATGATGAGCAGGGCATTCAGACTGCCAAGCAGTTCTTTGGTCAACATTTTGTGACCAAGGACCTTGGCAATCTTCGATACTTCCTTGGATTAGAGTTCGTCAGGAACCAGCATGGTCTTGTGATGATCTAGAGGAAATTTGTGATTAGTCTTCTACTTTAGACATGTATGACATGGTGTAAGCTTGCTACTACCCCTATATATCTGAGTATGAGATTATATGAAGATGACACCGAGGAGGTAGATAAGAGGAAATACATGTGGCTTGTTGGGAAGCTTCTATATGTACCATCGCCAGACCAAATATATCCTTTGCCGTGAGCAAGGTGAGCCAGTTCATGGAGTAGCCCAGGAAGGTTCATATGGATGCAGCCTATATGATTTTGAGATATTTGAAGAATTCACCAGGTACTGATCTTATATTCAATAGACGTGCGTCTCTTGATGTGACCGCTTGTGCAGATGCATATTATGTAGGATGCCTTAGAGACAGAAAGTTTACTTCTGTCTTTGCTAATTTTGTTGGGAGCTCTCTTGTATCGTGGAAAAGGAAGAAGCAGACAATGGTTTCTAGATCCAGTGCAAAATCTGAGTACAGGGCCATGGCACATGGGAGCACAATGATGATCTGGGTTAGATCGGTTTTGGTTGATCTTGCTATTGAGGTTCCGCTTCCCATGCAGCTTTTATGTGGCAATCAAGCAGCTCTATTTATTGACAATAATCCTGCATTTTATGAACGAAGCATTATAGAGGTAGATTTGCCACTATACCTGAGACATGATCCAAAAGGGTCTCATATCCACTTTCCATGTTTCTTCTGGAGATCAGACAACTGATATTTTCACCAAGGCCCTTGCTAGAGGCCCTTTTCAGAGGTGTTGTTCCAAGCTGAGCTTGATCGACATATATGCTCCAGCTTGAGGGGAAGTGTTGAGATATTTATATGTCTTTATATTTATTTCTTCATTCCCTTTCTTTCATGTACCGCTCTTGTAATTTACCCAAGGCTTTTCTCCTATATAAGAGAGTCCTTATAGTCTCAATAGTGATAATCACAATTCTATTCTTCCTCTAACAAAATTTATTGGAAAATCCGAAACATGCAATGCATCATTAGGAAGGAAGCTTCAATAATTGAAATAATGCTCATTTTGGCAACGGTGTTGAGAGATCCATTGACATTGGTAAGTTTGTCCTTTCTCGAGGATAACTTGTATTCTAGAAATATTTTTGGGAGATACAATCAATGGTATAATGTTCTTCTCATTCTAAGGTATCTATTGAGTTTTCATGCAAGGTACTCTATTATGCATCTGATAGCCGCATATATTACACACAAATTACACAGGTTTCCAAGGACAGTTGCTCTACTACCGATTTTGCTATGTTTGTTTGTAGAAATCTGGTCATTTGGCATAGTAAGAAGCAAACAATTGTTTCTAAATCGTATGCAGAAGCGGAGTATAGAACCATGGCTCAAGCTACGTGCGGGATTAGTTGACTCTTCCCATTCCACAGGAACTCGAGGCATCTGTTAGAACTCCGGTTCCTCTCAATTGTAACAACAAGTCGACCGCTTATATTGTTTCAATGCTATGATCATTGTCTTTCATGAACATACCAAGCGTATTGAAGTAGACCGTTATTTTGTTAGGGATGCGGTGCGTGAAGGGAATATTATTGCACATATTTCTATCGAGCTTCATCTAGCAGATATTTTTAGGAAATCTCTTCCAAGAAAACATATTTCATTGTTGGCCTCCAAGTTGGTATGATCGATACATATGCCCTAACTTGAGAGTGATTGTAAGCATTTATTGTACTTATGATTTCCTGCTGAAGGCATCCTTATATTCTCCTTTTGGGTTTTAGGGTTTCATCTCTCTATATATATCATATCCTTTCAGTAAGATTCATCTCATTCCGTTCTTCCTTCTAACACGATGAACATTGTCCAATTCTACTTATTGAAACTTCGTTGGATCTTTTTGTTTCACATAAAGTACTTAAAGTCTTAAACCTCTAAATTAATGTTGAACTTTTAGTTATACATACAACTCGAATCTACAACTCGGATCTTTGTTATGATATTGTAATGGACAATTTGTTTGTGAATTCTTAAACTTCTGATCCAGAGTTTCTTGTAATTTAAGAAAGACTAGAGTAACACAAATAGTTAGACTTCCAATTCCTTGATAACTTGAAAAAGGCATGGCATTGGTTTTGTTTATAATTGTACAATTATATAAACATATAACTTTACAGATTTAATTTTTCTTCATAGAACTCGAGACTTGCGCTTCACCTCACATATAAGAAACTACCTCGATCCGCATCTAATTTTTAAACCTTTGAGTTGGTTTTTGCATGATACATCCTTTATGCGATGCTATCTTTATGTCTTGATCTGGTTGCAAAAAATAGAGAAAATTATTTTAAGTTTTTCTATTTGTGTTGCACTGTCACTGCTTTAACTGTTGCAGCAAGGTTGATTGGTAAAACATATTGAGAAAGGAAAAATTGACCAGTGGATTTTTGGGTTCTTTTCTCCTCTCTGTCAAGTAGGACAGGCTTGTGAACTACAGATTTTCATTTGAGCCTTTCTACTTGTCCTTTTTATATTTCTTATTCTTGCTACCCTGCATTGTGTTTTGATGCAGGTGAAGGTGTGTGATATATGTGGGGATGTTGGCCGTGAAGAGTTGTTGGCAATTTGCAGTAGGTGCAGTGATGGAGCGGAACACACGTAAGATTCTGTCTACTTCAAATTACGATATGCCTGTATATTATGAAACCTTGGAGTTCATGGTGAATTTCCAAATATTTGTTGGTTGCAAGTGGATGAACTGTTTGTTTTATGCCTGTTTGCCATATGTGGGATTATTTTAATCACAGTGTACAGATTTTTGCCTAACTGTTTGTTGTTTTTGTGACACAAGGGTGTTGGTTCCTTTTGTCAGAATGCTATTGTAGTGCTCCAAAATTTCTTTAAGTGCCTGAACATTGTGGTCCTGTTGATGCAAAATGATCCTTTTTATACGTGTCACTCATTTATGCCGTCTTTGTTAACTAGATATTGTATGCGGATTATGCTGCTTGAGCTTCCTGAAGGTGAATGGCTATGTGAAGAATGCAAGCTAAAGGAGGAGGATGAAAGTAAAAAAATAAATATTAAATATGAAGATCCCGGAGTCTTTTCAAATGCTCCTCTACCTGATCTTGATTTCAAGTTACCTGCTACAACGTTGGGAAAAAAAGGTTCTCATAATTCTCATGTGTCCAATAAAGTATCTTCAGCCAGCACTTCAATTGGTTCAGAGACGAGCACACAAACTGCAGAAGTAGCCAAGTCAAATTCAATGTTATTAGGAACTTTCAACAATTTAAAACCTTCTTTGGTTCAAGAGGCCTCATGCAAAATAGCTGCTTCAAAAGGGAAGTCTGGTAATATCACTTCACATCCTCGAAGTCACCCTTCCACATCGATTGTGACACCTGCATTACCATCCAACTCGTCAAAACCTGAAGCCAGACTTCTGTCACCTCGAGGTTCATTGGTGCTTATTTCCCCCCTAAAATATTCTAAGCAACTGAATTGAATTTTTGCTCATCTGCAGGCACTTTGCCATCTATGGACAATGTGAGGTCGAAAGTCAAAAGTGTCCTGGAGACTTTAAAACCGAAGTCGAAATTGCTTCCTGAATCCACTTTGGCAGTTGTAAAGAGAGAGCGTGCACAAAGTTTTGGTAGATCTGCATCTTTCAGAAGTCAGAGTACAAATTCCCCAAACACAGACTCAACAAGTAAAACTTATTCTGTTAATCGGGGTGATCCACAAAACATAGTGCTGGGTAAGGAAAAAAGCATAATGGAGAGGAAAAATTCTCTCATTTTAGACCGGCCTCAAAGCAACTTGTCTGCATCTGCATCAACAAACATCATGTCTCCTAAGTTAGAGCAAAAAGATGCAAGACCTGAAGGAAGAGGTGAGAAAACTACTACATTTAGAGGAATGATGCACCAGGTTCAGGTGTGATGGCATGTTATGGAGTTGATTTGCTGGCCTCATTTTATATGTATTGGGATATTCGTTTATATTTTGATAATCTTTTGTGTTTCTAATTGCATGGATTGTGTTTTGTTTGTTTGTTTAGTTGGTGCTGGTGAAATTAGGAAACAACATACTTATACACCAAAAAGTTCTGGACCTTTGTCATTTAGTGGACAGCCTACTTCAATGGAACAAAAGCCGGGTCAGATTATCCCCAAAGACGAAGCAAGTGTGAGTTCAGGGGCTAGTGATAGAATATCTGATGGTGCTGTTGAACATGGACCATCTCAATCCGATGCATGTGCTGGTCGCAGTGATAAAAACAAAGAGACTGGTGACTTGAGGTCACTTCCTTTCGCTGCTGTCAGAGGTCATCGCTGCCAAAAATGTAATGAGATGGGGCATTTGACACAGTTCTGCTCTGTCGACAAGATTAGGTTGTCTGCTCTGAAACCTTCTGCTCTTAAACCTTCTTGCGAGCAAAATGCAAGAGATACTGATAATAAAACCAGCAAATGGAGGCATGCTATTGAAGCAGCTCTGTTGAAAACACAAACTCAAAAAAACCACGGGTTTCCTGCTCAGCCTAGTAATTTGATTTTGCCCAATAATAGCTTAAGCCATGGAAATTCTTCTAAAGATTTGAAATCAAATCTAGCTATTCATGACAGAAGCTTGTCTGCTTCAGAAGGGACTAAAACTGCAATTTGCAGTGACGTACAGCAGCATGATGTATCAAAAATCGAGGTCACGCCTTCTAGTGGCATGGTTTTTGGCGTTGGAGGATCAAAATCAAAATCTCTTATGCAAAATGCCTTTGCCGGACAAGCTTCAGCAATTCCGGAACTTGATTGTATTTGGCTGTATGTTGTTCCTCCTGCATTCTTTTTTGTGAAGAATGAAAGCTGTTTTTTCTGTTTTGTTGACTTGTAAATTTTGGATGCAGAGGTTGTTTTGAGGTTCAAAGAAATGGGCGAATTTCTGATACATGTTATAACGTTCAAGCCCATTTATCAACTCTTGCGTCGCCAAAAGTGAGTGATGTTGTGACCAAATTTCCTGACAAAGTTCAGCTGGAGGAAGTGTCTTGCATGTCTGCATGGCCTTCGCAATTTCGTACCCAGAGTCCCATGGAAGAGAATATTGCCCTTTTCTTCTTTGCAACAGATGGTGAAAGGTGGGGTTTTTGTGTATGGTAAATGTTTAATCTTACAAAAAGATTGTTGATTTATCAATCTTGTATGCAGCTGTGAGAAGAGTTATTATAAGCTGTTGGAGAACATGCTTCAGAATGATTTGGCCCTCAAGGGGAGTCTGGATGGAATTGAGCTTCTTATTTTCCCATCCAATAAGTTGCCGGAGAGCTGCCAGCGTAAGTATTTTTTGTGCGATCAATCATGAAAGTGTTGTTGCTTATGTTCTTAGCAAATTGTTGAAGTCCATCAAGTAAATTATTTTATTTTAGTTTAGTTTAAGTATTGTCACCCTACTTAATGTGGGAAAAGGCTTTGTTGTTGTTGTATTTAAAGTGTTGTTGCATTAGATTTTTCCCAGAGAATTGAGCTTGATTTGAAGTCCAAACATGATTTTTTTCAATGTGGCAAGGTGAAATCATGACATATTATAGTTATCATGCTGCTTTATGGTTTTCAATTGTGAAATTTTGGTTGAGTTGCAGGTTGGAATAGATTATTCTTTCTATGGGGTGTATTTGGAACCAGTAAGTCTGATATTCCAGTGCATTTGAATGGAACACAAAAGAAATTGTGTGGAGACAGATTTGATGTACCCAACTTTGTTAGAGGCTCAACACATACAGTTAAGGCCTCCGGCGGTCCAGCAGCTGAGGCTTGTGAACAAGGGAACATGGAATTTCCTGTCTGCAATACAGCTGTTATAAGTGAGAACGGGTCTCAAAATAGAGGTGCAGATGCTTATGAGCAAAATTCTCTACATCTGGATAGTCTACCATCTGGCAAGCAGTCTGTGAAAGCTTGTGCCATCATTGAACAAGCAATAATTGTTGATGAAAGTAGTAAGCAGACCATATTGTCTGATAAGAAGCATGCAATTGAAGAGAGGAGGGATGGTGATATTTACATGGTATTTTTTTATTATGTCGCTCTCTGCTGCATGTTTTTACATTGACTTTTTAAATATTTTTGTGCGCTGATGAAAGTTCATGGACTGTTGCTTAGTGTTTTTCTCCTCTTGTGAGTATATGCGATGAAGAGGAATCTTGGAAGGATGATAATAGGTGTTTCCTTGTGATCTGGAGGTCATGGGTATGAGCATGATATTGAAAAACATGTTTTGAGGTGCTCAAGGCATACACATCGAGGCGAGGAGGCCACTTTTAGCCTTGAGGATCAACAAGGTCCGCGTCTCTTTCGGCTGAATTGTTCCGAGATGCATAGCGCACATGATGGGTTTTTGAGGTGCTGAGGCTTTGCATGGGCCAATGAGAATTTGGACGCCGAACATTTTTGCTACTTTTATTTGCTTGAGTGACACAACTACTTTGACTTGCTTAGTAGCATTAGGGGATTGTGAGTTGTTAGAAGTCTTAGCATCTAACGGAAATTGATTCTCGAGTCTAGTCACATGATCTGCATGTGCCATGAGTGATTATCTCTCAATTTAATATTCAGGATACAATGCTGCGAAGACTTTGTTATCAGATCTTAGTTGAATATATAGGGATCGATGAGGAATCTCAAAGTTGTTGCTGCATGCACTATCTGCAAAATCTGGGAAGGAAACTTCTCCTAAAAAGAACATGAATACAACATGACTAACAAATTTAACTTTGTTTTCGGGCATCACCCCTTACCTTGGGGGATGGGGGGTGCAGGCTGATCAGGTCACTATACCCCGATCTACTGTCTTTCAGTGTTGGGGAGAGGTCACATAAGGAACTCTACAATGTACCATTACAACATATAGGATTGGATTCAGGGCATCTTAATAGAGTCAAAAATGTCATATATGAGAAATTTTTTTGGTCCAGAAAGGGGGAAACAATCGAGACGTTGTCATAAACAGCCAAGTAGTACACAGAACGAGTCAGGAAGCCTTAGCTGTAGAGAAGAGAAGAGAGCCGGCATCTCTCCAAAATCTACCACTGACATGATTCCATCTTACCCTAGGTCATACCCTACAGCAACCTTGGTCATTGAAAAGAATGTGGCAAACCCGCCTCACCCCTCCTGCTCATCCCCACTCTGGAAGAGTCGGGGGCACCTCGCGAACTGCACTACATGACCAAATCCGTCTAATTTGACCATATGGAAGGGGTGGCATAGCCAGAATGGCAGCCCCTCGGGCCGCTGATTTCTGCTTTTGGAGGCCCCCTTTCAATAGTGCTTAGGAAGGTAGGTCGATCTTTCCTTCGGACTTATTTTTCCTCAAGAAAGGGAGGAAAAAGACATATTATGCCCAGGTCCTCTGAAATCCAAAGGCTCGTTCTCATTGCTCAGATCTGCACCTTGCGTTTCTGAGAGATTGAGCTATCTTGTTCATGGAAATAGTCTTTAGGGGAGGCACTTTCGTAGCGAGAAAGGTTCTCTTAATCAAACTGCATTATGCAAAGAATAGCCCACTGGAATGATTGATCGTTTTTCAACCATGATCGGGGGATGGGTATGTACATACAGACTCTACGAGTTGCGAGTGAATGGTTGCATAGCGAACAAAACAAGCCATTTTCTTCTTCCACAATTGCTTCGGACCTGACTCCTTATCTTATGTTCACTTCAAGCGTGTCCGCGATCTCGCCGTCGCGTAGTTGGGACATGGACAGTCGAGCATTAAAGTTACCTAGGTAGTGCTATGAAGTTCTGTCTTCCCTCCATCGACCTCGTTGTGCCTGAGATATTCGGATCAGATGCGGAGGTAGTTGGATTTCGTATTTGGTGATGGTAGGTTTCATATTTCAATAATTGGTGACCTGACCATGCTGGTCTGCTTACTGCAATATGTTGTTGATAGTCTTTTCGTTTTAGTTGAATGTTGGACTTTTTGAGCCTTCGATTTTACGGGGAACCATCAGAAGTCTACCTTTATTTTGTCCATTATGGATGTGGAGACGGGTGTTTGGTGTGCGGACATCCTCACATTGAGGGGGCACTTCTCATTTCAATTCTCGGGTGGTTGCTTGTGAGTCTTCTATAAGGGTCGTAATTCGGGGACCTGTAGTTGAGAGGGTGATACACACTTTGAGTAGTGGCTTTGAGGGCCTTAATGCTGAAGTCAATGACTCCTTTTGTTTCAGTTTACTTAGTATTAATGTTTAAGTTATTGATGCATGATGTAGGCTTTTGGTGAGGGTGTAGTAAGCTATATGGGCAAAGGAGGTTCCGGGGTGGGGGGGGGGGGTGTTTGGGAGAAAACCTGAGGGATTGGGGTTTCGCCTGAGTTTTCCACCCACAAGGCCCATCGGCCAAACTTTATTCTCTTTCTTGTGGAACCCACCTGATAGTCCCTTTTCTCTCATTTAATACATCCAATCATTCATGTCTCTTTCTTTCATTTAAAAAATGTTCTAGTATGTCATCTTGTCGTCTAAAAATTACAAAATACTTTGGATGAAAAAAATACAATATACTTAACATCTAATCATTTTTTCCAAATTCCAATAAAATTACATTACAACAAACTCTCCATCCAAACACCAAAACACACAAAAATGTTATCTGCCACAGATAACCCTTTTTTGGGTGGGTTTATCCTCTACAAGGTAACCCTCCATCCAAGCACACCTTAAGATTTTTTTAAAAGGTAGAGGCAATGATATCTTGTTCGCGGCTTCTTATGTGTTTGCTAGCTTTCTTATGAAGACAGTTTTTGTTTCCATGATATGTAGCTTATGAATACAACCCTACAGCGAAGTAGATGGTAAGGTCGCTCTTGGGTGGGTGGGAATTCTTCTACTAGATCCTCGATTTATGTTACGAAGTTCTTGGGTCTGGCAAAAAGGGAGGGCAAGGGTGATCATGTAGGTTGCTTGCTTTTTAAGGAAGAGGTTGGGAAACTGGAGGGAGTTCCACTTTTGGTTTGATGATTGGCCACTACAAGGGGATGATGGTATATGTTACCTCGACTGATGGACTGAGTAACCATTTTATACAATAGTAACTAGTTACCTACATTACAATACTTTAACAAAAGGCATGTTTGTTTCATCATTTACTTCTTAAAACAAATTTGAGATGTTTGTCTATGCTCAAGGACAAGAGGAGCAAAGCTAAAGACCAAATAACTGCATATAATCTTTTTTTTTATAAATTGCTCTGGATAGATACTTCAGCCAGATGATATTGATGAAAATGTTATGCTTCAATAACTGTTTTTTCAAAAAATTATTATTTATATTTTTCTTCAAAGCATGAATCTCATGAATTACCTCTTTATCCTCAAACTAATGTAGTCGGAGGAGATGTGACCTATAACTCAACACAACAAAAAGGACCGACTAGTCTTAGGATGATGGTTCTGACCCTTTTGCTCGATGAGATCTTTTCTGATCATTCCCATCGCTTTCGTTCAAGTATAGGCACGACAACCTTGCATCTTTGCATGCGTCAATGGCCTTCGCTCGACTCCCTAGTCCAAAGCAATGTAGTGAAATGCTTTGATCGCAGTCACGCACATCATGGAACAATCAATCATCACTTGTATGTGAGAAACATAGTATACTGTTAATTTGGTTTTTTACTCATGTGCCTTCTAAACTTTCGCAGTTACACACTTACACTTATACCCCTGCAATCCTGTTGATGTCTTTTCTCCTCCCAAATGGTGGTTAATCAGTGTAATTGACAAAAAAGGGAGGGATGTCAGTGTAATTAAACATCTCTTTTATCTCCCCTCCCCCTTAGCCCCTCAGCCATGGGTTGAGCTCGGGACTATAGAGCTTGAACCCTAAGCTCGAGGGTCGACCCACCCACAAGCCCTGATACCTGATAGAGGCCCGACCGGAGCCTGAATGAGGCGAGGGGACCTGATTCAGTCATCTGAAGCCGACTTGAACAGTTGAATAACTTGAACCTATCGCCATGGGAAGAAACAAACCCACTTGTGAAACCTTCGGCCCTCGTCTCCCATTTGTTCTGACCGTTCTTTCCGCCGCCCTCCTTCCTCCGCCCTCTCTGACGCCCACCTCGAGCCTCCCAGCAGCTCTGGCATTTGTCGTGCCCCACCTCCCTCCCACAGTACACCAGGTCAAGCCTGTTGGTGCCCCCGCCTCATTGCCTCCTTCCTCTGCCCACTTCGACGCCCGTCTTCGGCCTCCCAGTAGCTATGGAGCCTGTCGATGCCCCCCATCTACCTCTCATCAGGTCGAGCCCATTGGCACCCCTACCTCTCTCACTCCTTTCCGCCCTCTCCAACTTGCTTCCAATCTCCCAGCAGCTATGGAGCCTGCCAGCGCCCCCATCCTCCCTCCATGTCTAGCCCACCAACGTCAACCGTCATCTCCACCTCCAATTGGATCAACACACAAAGAATCGAATCACTTCCAGATCTGCATTACCTTCATTATATTGGATGGTCTCATGTCGGTTTATTTTTTTGTATCTGGCACTTTTTAAATGATGGCACATCATTAATTACATTGATGGTGATACTGGTTTTTTGAGGCTCTGACAGTGCCCCATATGGGAATGGGTATCTAAGATTGGCTAGAAATTTAGCTTTATCGATCTAGCTATGTTTAAGGGCTTCTAATTGCTTTTCCATTATTATTTTTTGGTTGGCAATGAGAAGTCCATGGGAAGATTTGTGGAGAGTGCCGTTTCTAAAATACTGTTTTTGTTTGCAGCAATAGTCAGTAACATCTATTAATTAATTATATGTGTGTTAGGGGTGACAAACGGGAATAAATCACGCCATGTATAATAGTTATGTAATATTATTTATAATAGCTCTTAATAAGAATATTGTATGACATTAATGGATCGCAGTTTGTGCATAGTGGTAACTCCTAGAATGCCATTTCATGTCTTGTGTCTGCCAAAGCGGTCGGCCTGACCCAGGCCCGGCCCAAGTAATCACAGATCGGGCCCGGGCTTGGGTTGTTTTTTTGCAAATTAATCCGGGCCCCTGTTAATGAGCTCATGTGGAGCCATAGTAGGCCCGATTCAACCCTGTCCGATGGTTGTCCCTAGGCATATTAGAATCCTTGTCAATTTTAACAAGTAGACCTTTTCCCTCGATCCAAACAAGGACTTCGCACTCCCCCCTTTGACCCCCCTCCCCCCCCCCTTCATGCTTGTTGTTGGGCTTCTTTCGGAACATGCTTTTTCCATCATCTCCCTTGCTATCGGAAGCAACTTATTTTATAGAAAGTTCGGATAGGTTGGTTCGAGCCTGATTCGGGACGGGGCCATATGACACGGGAGTGTCATGCAATGTAGGTAATATCAATATCGGTATCATGTCGATGCGATATATCGACGCCCTATCGTCGATATCAGACCGATTTTGTGAAGAAAATAGCCTTGGAAGGGCAAATATCGGCTATATCGGCGATATATCGATCACATGTCGATACTGATATATCGCCTATATCGCGATTTAGCGTACTATGGTGCCACGTACGGTTCCTTTGAGATGGGAGTGATACCACCACCTATCAGGCCTGACGAACGGTCCACGGAGCTGCATCTCTTAACAGACTCCATATGTTTCCACTTAGTTCTTTCGGGAGCTTTGTGGTCGTTTTTAACCAAGATGACAGAAATCATGGCCCAGCAAGATAGACCTCATGTCACATTTCGAGAGTCGAGATACATTTTTTTTTGAAAGCTAGAGTCGAGATACATTGAGGAAAGACATGGATTCTTTGTTTCCAAACAGATCTAATGATTATATACAACAACAACAAAGCCTTTTCCCACAATTAAGTAGGGTCGGCTACATGGATTCTTCGCCTCCATTCAGATCTATCTTGGGTCAATAACGCCCCAACGAAATCTGTATGTTTGCTTAAATCCATGTTGAAAAGATCCGACTGTCATGAGGCAACATCCTAAATAATATATTTTTTAAAAATATTATTTAGGAAGTTGTCTCCGACTATTTTACGCTGGTTGTTGGCTACCTAACGCAACCCTCATTTACCCGGGCTTGGGACGGGCCATGGCTGAGTTATCTAGTGATTATATACAAAGTAAAAAAATGCATATCCTCAAATAGTTTCTGTCCGGTATTTCATTGATCTCCCCATTTCCTCCTACGAGGCCCTTATAACTTCCCACATCTTTGAACCGGAATACTAGATGGACTTCCATCACATATTTTAATCACCTTGAACGAGTTTTCTTGGCTTTATCCTCCAGTCTCGCACCAACTTTTTGTGTGCAACTCTCATCACGAACCCGATCCTTCATAATGCGGCCACAAATCTATCAAGGCATTGCCATCTATGTTTCAGACACTCTGCACGTCTCTGCAGTTAGTTTTTAGCTAGTAAAGGCTTCAAGAAGAAGAAAAGGCGGAACTATTCTTGTTGTTGCAACCAGGATTGCATGATTAAAATGTGTACCTTCGGGGCACGCCCATTTTTCCATAAAAAGTAAGGATTGCATTATTATAGACCTAAAAAAATTGACCTGTTATTTTGGACTGAAGCTTATGGATGACCTTTGATTGATGGATTGGAGGCAGAATCGTTGTAGCTCAACCCTGATTGCTTGTGAAGAAACTTGGTTTTGAATTTAATTATCAGATCTGCAAGTATCAAGTATCTGAGGATGTTACGATTTTGGTAGATGATTCAGCTGGTTAGCCTGGTCTGTTTTATGCACTATGTATTTCATACAGTTCTGAGGTTAATAATGAAAGGACCTCCATTTTAAGTTGAATTAACTGTACAACGCTACCTATTTTCATTGGGGTGCTGCTGAAACCGCGGCTTCGCTTTTGTTAAAATGTGATGCAATAGAATTCATGTTTCACCAAAAGATGCTTTGTGATTTTGGTACCATTTCATGTTCTTATTCTCTTGATTGGTGCGATCTAGGGCAGGGTTCCGTAAAAAAAGTTAATTGCTTGTTCATAGTTAAATTGGACTTATTTTTCTGTTGCTTTCACAGAAGAATGCTGCTCCTAATTTATGGAGAAAGGATGCAATTGGCAGTGGCAGTTTTCAAACATGTGCTGCTGAGGCTGGGTCTGGTGAAAAAAGGCTCTCTCCATTGCTTATGGATGTGGCATCTAAACGGCCGGAATTTGTTTCCATTTTGACCCAGTTGTCCCTGCCGAAATCTCTGGTTGCCTGTGAAAAGGTTGCTGACGGAAGTGTGTGTAAGGGGAAGCTTGAGAGTAAAGAAAGACTAGAGACGGCTGCTGTCTCTGGCCAGCTCAAGGATCAGGTTTTGGGTAAGGAATCTCCAAGTTGGGAATCGAGGCTAAATCTAAAGCGCTCTAGCTCGAGCTCACCAGAATTGGCGGTTCAAGCTTCTGCATCAACGAATGGGACTGCATCCTGGAAAGAGCTAGACCACCTGTCTCGTGAAGTTATTCCATCTAAGAAAATAAAAGTCGATGCAAACGATCAATGTTCAGTTATCAGGAATGAAAATCATGGCCATGGATTTTCTTCCAAAGTGCACCCGGTTCATGGCAGTTATCTGGACGAGGCTAGAGATGGATGTGCCGCATGCAATGATGTCTTCCAAAAAGACTCTACAAGCTCCGAGATGGTCTTTTTTCCTGTTGATACCAGCCCTTCTAAAGAACCAAAATCATCGGGCTTTGTTTCGTTCCCGATTGTAGCACCTTCTGTGGAGGACGGACAGGAACGTGATGTTCCAAACCTTGACCTTGCACTGGGGGCTGAGAGGAAACCGAAATCCGGGATTTTGCCATTGTTCTTTCCGTTGTCTGCCAAAGTTACCGAGGAGGTGAAACCGCCTGATCCTATGGTGGGAAATGGGGATGATGGTTCAGCTTCTCTTTCACTTTCGCTTGCATTCCCTTTTCCCGAGGAGCGACAGGCACAGAGGAGAGAGTATAACCTGATGCGTGAGAGGGCGAAGCCAGATACATCGTTGCTTTTATTTGGTAGGTTTACTGACAGTTAAAGCGAGTCCCTCCGTTTGGGAAGCGATACTAAAATCTTGAGGATAGGGTGTAATTTCCATTTAGGGTTGTGATGCATGCCCTGTAAAGTCACTGAAAGGATAGGGTGTATTGTAGAGTGCTCTTCACCACCTGTGCATATAATCATACAGAATAAAATTTTCATCTATAAAGTGTTCTCCCCTCCTCACATCCGTTTGAGATTTGATGGTCTTGCCTGCACGCTTCTCGTCTGCCGAACTTGTTCTGGATCAGGTTGTGATGATGGGTAGGCATGGCTCCAGGTCAGGTAAGGCCTTTCACCATCACCGGACTTGCACATTTTCCATAGTCCATTGCCCTTTAACGGTGGATGTGGTCTCTGCAGAGGCCATCAGAGGATCAAGTGGTCTAGCAAGTTTTTTGACATTGTAATGTCGAAGTCTTCTTGCTAGTACATGTGGATTCGCTTCTGAATCTGTAAAGTCTCTCCGAAAAAGGCAATTTGGCCATTGGTATTTAGGGCGGATGCTCGTTATATCAATTTATTGCTCTGATTGTTTTTCTATGGCTTAATCCAATAAAGATGATGCAACCTGAAAGTCGAGCTGTGGAGCTTGGGTGGTGCTTCCTGCTTTGACGCAATAGAGGTAAGATCGGCTATTCTTCATGCTCACCCTCTTTGGGGGCTAAGCACCGTTTAGTTTAGTCTTCAGGAGGACTTTATCTCAAATACAAACACATCATAGTCTCTTTGCCGCACGATGGCATTATCTAAGGCAATCCGTCAGCCCAATCCAATCCGAATCAATTGGATTAGTTCAGACTGGATTACACCTTTCTCTACCCTCTTTCATGCCAACTCGAAATTATATTGGATTTTACTTACGGTATTCTACTATTTATGTTATATCAATATGTTTCTAACTAATTTTAATCATGTAAGCTCATTTAGTTTTCCGCAAAACCTAGTCCATTTTCGACACGTATCAACAAAGAGAGTCTTCCATCCAACTCTACAACCAACACCTTTCTCATGCATCCGACACTTAAAGGGTGCATGCGTGTACAACCATTTGAAATACTACTAATTTGAAGTTCTCAACAACCTCGATACCTCTGCCTAACTTGTGGCTGCCGTTCTCGGATTCGCTATGATCTTTCGACAATTAAAATCTTTCTGGATGTTCTTTCATTCCATATACATGCGGAACACGCTTGTGGATAATAATGAGGGCTTTTTGGGCAGATTACAAAAATGATTCTTAATAGTCGGCGTCATTTTTCAAATGTGGCAAGTGCTTCTTGATCTTAATTTTCTTGTCTCAGTACAATCCTACACAAGCTTTTGTTACCATTATGTATCGTAAAGTTGAAAGTTTAGATCCCTCTTTGTTACATTTGAAACAATAAGTCCCTAATTGAGAATCGATATGTAGTAGAGATTTTTTTTGTAAGCTATCCTTTTTTTATTTTAACTTCTTGTAAGGTTGTTGTGCCAACCCCAGTAGGAATGTCTTATCGCCATCTATAACGTAGGAAAAACGGAGCAAAACCAGACCATCAATCCAACCATAACAAGGGTACTACGAGCCTTCTGCTCCATACAACGTAACTGCTAACGTGCCTTACGTTAACCTGACAGAGTAACATGAAAATATATTGATTTGAAGTTCGTTTTCCTCGTGTCCCCCAAATTTCTCACGTATTCAGTGAATATGTAATCAAGGATGCCTTACATCATTTTTTGATGTATTTTTTAAGTCCTGAGAATCCATCAAAGACAACCATGTTATCTTCTCAACCTTTTTATACCATCTTCCCGAGGGTTTTGCTTTTGTAACTACCGGTCATCACGAGAGTTTGCTTTATGGGATGTACTGGAAGGTCCAGGATAAAATGTGTCAGAAAGGATGAAAGAATCTGCAGGACCGAATCGCAAACCCCACAGAATAAAATGAAAGGCTTCTAAGAAGGCAACGCCTGATGATTCGAAAATTTGCTTAAAAAATATGCTCAACAGAACTCCTTATCAAGCTTGCAATTAGCCAGCAGTACCTAGACAGCTTTCAAAACTGAAACCGACTCAAAAACAAATGAAAGGACACAGCCTCAGCTAGGTTGTGTGCGACAGTAACCGTCATGCAACAATACTAATAATGCAATCTACTAATGAGAACGAAGAATCTGCAAGGGGTAGGATCCATCTGCCAAATCTACATGGTAGCTTCGAGCTCGGATTCTGCATCAGCGGTTTCCACTGCTGCATTGTTCCCTCCCCGTAGCCTCGATGACACATTGTCGATCGCGGAATTTAGTTGGCCGATCTTTTCATTAAGAGTCTGTCGAGTCTTCTGCATGTATGTCAAAAAAATGGTAAGAAATGATTGAACAAAATAATTTGTTACCGATCAATGTACAGAGAATATGAATCCCACCTCTAAGCCTTCATCATAGTAGATAGGTCTTTTGGCTCTCTGAAACCCGTATTCATCTTCATTCAGTATGGATCGTCGGATCTGTTCCGACAATTTAGCATGTCAGAGGAGTGACTAGCACCCATATGCATGTCAAACTTTTAAGACAATCAGTCAAGGTGTCGGCTTTCAACATTTACTTCAAATATGTCATTTATTCTACAGTATCACATACAGGATATCCGCATACTTTTGTGCATGCACGTGGGAAAATTAATGCACGTGTGATAGTTATGCGAAAAACCTACTTACGTAGTTATGTTCGGATGAACACCCACTTATCTTTAAAAAAACTACTTCTGAAAGCCTACCAAAGAGCTTGATCAAGTGCACCTTAGAAACGATATACATCAACAAAACATTTCATCGTGATTCTGGAAGCGAGCCGTGAATAAAGTGCACACACTTCAGTTGGGTTTGACACTAGGTCGTACCTTGTCTCATTATCGCTCCAACTATTAGCACTTTTTCAAGGAAACTTAGGCAGCAGAAATCGTTTACAGGAGTCAACACCTACATAAGACAGAATGTTGCAATCCATAGTTATCGTGTGGGCCTTGTAGGATCAACTTCTATGGAATGGCACGACATTCTGAAAAGTGACAAGTATGTGGAGAATCCGAGAATGTAGTATCTGATTCTTCTTGTGATAGTCTTAAAAGTCTCTTGTGATGAGTCTTCCAGCTACATAAGCTTCCCACAATATGAGAACGCAAAATCCAAATCGCAAAACAAATCGATACCATCAGAAAATTCAACTCGCCAAAAAAAGACCAATGAAACCGACCGTTCGTCGATCGGAGGTCGTTTGATAATTTAAAATCACAAAATTTGATCAAAAATAAAGGCCATATTTCGTCAATTTATGTATCCATCTTGGATCAAAAAAGTATGAAATTTATATCGTTCGATCATCATGCATAGACGATTGAAACAAGATATTGTACATCATAATCAAAGATTCGAGGTGTAAAAATAATAAAATAATATTGTGAATACTGTGTAAACGGGTAACCCGAATCTGCGGACGTCACACAGCAAGAACCGTGCAATTAAATCTCCTCCCATTCCTTCTTCATGCAGCTATACATGAATAGGCAAGTAAATTTAACATCTCCATTGTTGAGGTGGCTTCTTCTCCCGTTAAGAGTGCCTTTGTTAAGGATCGCTTCATCATGTGGGGTTACCTCTTGGCTTTGAAGTAGTAGTTTTGAGGGAGAAACGAAAAATATGTCCTTTGAAAGGGTAACTTTTCCAAAGTTTATAATGCCTTGCAATTGTTTGTAATTGGATGACCATGCAAAAAATGTGGTTTCCCTGACTTATAGAGAGTTTTAATGAAGCACTATGTCACTACACCTTCGTTTACCGTCCTGGAGAATGGATATCTTATATGATGATGGATCCAACAGCAATGTGACCCGACACGGTTGTCCTTTGGCCCATATGTAGCTTGTTCCAATTGCTTATGCTATAGTGATGGGTGTTCAGTGTGTATTAGATGGGGTAGTTGCCTGGTTTCACTAGTGGGCAAGGCTAGGGTTGGGCATCGGGTCGTGTTTGAGTTGACCCAACCCAAGCTCATTTAAGTATATGGACTAATGGGTCGGGCCTAGGCCCATTTTATTTTCAAATTCCAGGCCAAAACCCAAATCCAGCCCCAACAAATTGAGTCGGGTTCGGGTCAGGCCGACCCAATTTAACACTTACGTACACCAATAGCATGTGTTCCATTCTTGCATTTATCTGGTTGTTTCTTATACATGTGTGCATGCTTAATACTTTAAGTACGCCAACTAATTCATAATTCTGACATTAGTTGTATGCTGGAAATAGAAATGTGGGAAAAATATGGTGAGTTAAACCACCATTCAATTCACCATTACATAATCTATTGTAGATGCGGGCACTATGATCCAATACAGATTGGTTGCTTACAGCTGTACATGCTCTAACACTTGAGGACATGGATTCCATTCTTGCATATCAATGTAATAATCTTGCATATTAATATAATAATATCCTCAATCCACGCTAATGGATATGCTTATTAATGGATCTAAGTATTTATTCTAAACTCGAAATAATGATATAAAAGTTAAAACATGGTATTTGGAGCAAACATGAATATACATGATATAATTATATCGTATAGGTCGGGCTATCGGGCTTGTGGGTTTGAGCCTTCTCAAGCTCGAACCCAGCCCGATAATCAATACGGGCTCATTTTGAGGCCCACAGCCCGCCCCCTAAATTTTGGGTTCATGTTTTGGGTCGGATCGAGCCGGCACAACCTAATGCCCAACCCTAGGCAAGACGGTGCCATAATATTCACCTTGTTATAACAATATTTTCCTCGTGGAGGGAAGTCACGAGGATGCATGAACTGCAAAAACACTCCTTAATATTTTTAGTGAGGTTCCATGGGCAGGGTCGATAATCAGAAGTCATGTTTTACCTCGTTCCAAGAGGATGATTCCACGTGCCCAATGGAAGGAACTCTTTACCTATAACATACTTAAATTACCCTTACTAGGGCGGTTAATTGAAGTCTCATGCTGGAAAAGATGGAGGGGTAGGACTCCAAAGTGTTGCCCAGAGATGGTGGATTGATTTTATGGCATTTGATCCTTCTCTCCTTACCAATCTACATTTCTATCTTTGCTCTGATATTGGGAATACAAAATAATGAATAGGATTGCCGAAAGAAAGGATAATCTGAAAAGAAGATTTTTCTAGCATGGGACTGAAAGATTCGGAGAGAGGATGACTTCGACGAGGTTGTTGGAAATCGATAACGCGGAAGCGTAATATCAGAGAATAGAATAAGCACGAAGAACACCCAGATTTTACGTGGAACCCTACCCTGTAAGGAGCGTGATGAAATCATGGGAGAACGCCTTAAGGCTTCGTTTGGTTGCAGGGTTGGGTTAGGGTACACCGGTGTATCCCTCCTTCCAACCCTCCCAATCATCCTCACAGTTTACTATTCACAGGGTTACACCAATCCAACTCAACCCAGCAACCAAACAAACCCTAAGGGTTGATTCTTCTATTGAAGTTTCTCTCACCTGATACAATGGGTATGGAGCTACTTATATAGCCTCACTGACTCTCCAAGTCCCACCAATGAGATAAACATAAAAGGGTGTGGTAATTGGACTCTGGAGGGATCCAAGTACGCACTTACACAAAAGTCGCATACTCCAACACTCCCCCTCAAGCTGGAGCATGCAAAGTTCATCTTGGACACAGACATAAATCAAACTCACAATACAAGGCACTACAGATAATATCAACTCAACACATACTCTACTGTCGGTTGCTGCCGAAGATGTTGCTTCTCATGCCGTACTGGTGAGGAGGAACAAAAAGACAGGAGTGTAGGTCTCATCGTCGGAGAACATGTGCTCTGTACCGTGTTTGTCAGAGTCCCTAAAATTGAATGAATCTCCACTTGGGAACTCTGTCCCACAAGTGCTCCATCTCTCTGTAGGGATGAGCTGAAAAAAAGCCATGGAAACATCCTCGTCGGAGTCCAAGGTCGCTGGAGAATGGAGTCTGAACATCTCCTCATCGGAGAATTAGGTCTCTCCCATATTGGCTCAGAGAATGAGATCCATACTCTGGAGTCCCTATGAAATCACATGAAAACATTATCCCACAATGGCTTAGAGAATGAGATCTCTACTCTGGAGTCCCTATGGATCATATGAAAACCCTGAGCTGGCCAGATCAAATACAGGGACCTCACAATTGATGATCGCATACATGTGCGCCATGGACTGAAGATTCAGAAACATTCTGAACGTGTAGTCTCTGATAATCATGGAATCTTGAGAATCTGAAAATCTAACCTGAAATCTGGAGAATCTGACTTGTAGAACTCTACACAATACTCCATCTTTCTCTCATACTGGTCGAAAAACAATGACGTCGACCAAGTTGGGAGATGACACGAAGATGGGGAAAACCTCTGAATCGCATAAGTCGATTTAAATATTTTTTTTCAGCTTTTCTTTTTTTTTCAATCAATTTTTCTCTCTTTTTTTCTTTTTTTCCCAGATACTTCCTTCTTTTTATAGCCAACTCCCTTTAAAAACAACAACCCACTTTTGGGCTCAAATGCTGGAGTTCTTATGGGAGAAGATGAAGGCATTCCAAATAAATGTCACAATGGAGAAATGAGACGGCAAAGCCAAACTTATGAGGTCTGCACGACGTTCATTCTGACGGCATCAACAGTTGTGTCGCTTTGTCCTGAGGCGATGGAGTCGGCATTAGATTACCTGACCTGGAAGGGAGAGGAAGATAAAGAGGGGGGATGGAAGGAGAAAGGGAGAGGAAAAAACACGTTTGGTTCTTTCTCTATGGCTAGATTAACTTAAGTTATTGACTTAAATAAAGTTAAAATTGAGAGCAAGGACTATGACGTAAGATAGAGCATGTTTGCGAGAGTCGTGGGATAAATATAAAGTATACAAAGGCGAACAAATAAAATAAAATTGGGAGCCTTTTCCCCTTTTTTGTTGTTGGGCCCTCTCCCTCTCTCTCTCTCTCTCCTTTTTTTTCATATTTGGGCCCAACTGGACCTTTACAAAATTTTCAATGAAATAAAATAAAAAATGCAAGGAATTGCTGCTATTTAGGGTTCCCCTAATGGGAACCCAACTCCAAGTGCCTCTAATGGGGCTTTTCTTCAAGGATCGGAGCGTCACCGCCAACTCTACTGGGGATAGGAGAGATCAGAGGGAGTTGTCGCTTGGAGGGGAGCTTCTCTACCTCTTCTTCTTTACCTGGAGTGCGAGTTGACCTGGGTTATGCCCTTTATGTCGCCGTTGCCTAGAAGACTCGTGCAAGGTTGAAGGATGGGGCTCGCGTCGCCTGGATTGTGAGGAGATGGTGATGCCACATAGATGGTTGAAGCAGCTCCATTGTCATATAATCGAGAAGGAGGAGGTACTTTGAGGGTTGGAGGCTCCTCCTTGTCGCCTTGAGAAGACTCATCGCTTTTGCTAGGGCTTTGCTAATTAGGATCACGCCGTTGCGGATCTCCTGGAAGGAAAAAAGCCCCCAATGGGGTTGATACATCGCCACCTCCGCGGATGAAAACGATGACGCGCATTGGAGCCATGGGAGTTGCGCTCAGCCTTGGCTGGTTGCAACTGTGCCTGGGGTGCGCTAAAGGTTGCGTCAAAAAGAAACAAATGCATTGAAGGTTGCGTTGGAGTTTCCTAAGTACATATCTTTGTGCACGATTCCTAGAATTTTGAATCTGCTTGCAGCAATGCCGTCACGATTGCAGGAACTAGATCTGGAGATTGTCGATCGGATCGATGTTGGCGTCGATGACTGCTGTGCAGAATTACGGTTTTGAAAAGAAACCTCAAAACTTGATTTGTGACATGTTGAAAATAAGGGCTACTAGAAACCCTAAAAATTGAAACTCAAACTTGAACGATTCTGAACAATGAATAAATAATCATCAAGAATAGATCTTCAATCAAGAATCGACCCGTTCTGATACCATGTTGGAAATCGATAATGCGGAAGCGTAATATCAGAGAAGTAGAATAAGCATGAAGAACACCAAGATTTTACGTGGAACCCTACTCCATGAGGAGCGAGATGAAACCGTGGGAGAACGGCTTAAAGGACTGATTCTTCTATTGAAGTTTCTATCATATGATACAATGGGTATGGGGCTTCTTATGTAACCCCTACTGACTCTTCAAGTCTCACTAATAACCGATGTAGGACTAGGGCGTGGTAATAGGACCATGGAGGGATCCAATTACCCACCTACACAATAGACGCATACTCCAACAGAGGTTAAATGAGATTTGTGGGACGATGGATGATGGTGGTCTTATGGTGGATTTGGAACTTTGCTCTCCTATCCAACTGGGCCACACACTTGCTCTTGAATAAAGTTTGGTTCTTTGAGAAGACAGTTCTATTCTTATGGGCTGACTTGGCTTTGGAGGAGAATACCATACTTCATGTGAGGTCATCCTTGTTTATAAAAGGGTGGTGAAGGCAATTTCACAGATCTTTGCGTTCTTACTCGGAACCTCAGAGATGGATCTAATTTATCATTCTTGATACATGATTGGACTGAAGATGGATGGATCAGGGAGCATTTTTCTCATTTAGTGGGCCTTGTGGTTGATACAAATGTCGTAATAGCTGATAAGGGGTCCTCTTCTAATGGTTGTATGGGAGATTTGTTGCCAAACTTTTTAAAAACGTTTTTATCAATTGTGTCCCTCTTAAATTCTGCAATATCAGTTATGCACCTCCACTTCTGTTATCAGTTGTACCCCAACCTTTCATAGTTATCACCTATGCCCTTCTGTTAGTTTGGTCGTACGTTGAACGGAATCGTTGTTAAGAAGGGCATAGCTCCTCCCCCAGCTACTCCACCCGACCACTTCCTCTGCTCAACCCAAAATTAATTCAAGGGCATGTACATCACACCCAAAACACGTGGAGTTGCAGACTTGCCATCAACCAACCTCCATCAAAGCTCCAGCACACAACTCCCTTTTGATCAAACACAACTGTGTACGAAGAGGAAGAACGAAGACCACCGCTTGCACCTGGAATCCACTGGATCCACAAAGAACACCTTCAAAAACTGGAGTCGTTTAGAACAGCATACATCATTTGAATAAACCATGTACACCAGGATAATTGATGCCAACTTGAGCACCACGTGAACTCCAATAGCTTCCGACAGACCAATTTGATCAAGAAGCCATTCATCATTGATCTTTGCCATGAGAAGCACTGCACACCGTCCATTGCCTTATCTCCAGGAAGATCAGCATGGATGAGATGAGGCAGTTGAGGCGGATGAGGTGAGGGTGGAGGAAGTGGGGGGCGACAGAGGAGGGGGTAGAGGCTTGGTGCAGAGGAGGGGGTCAGGGGAGGAGGTGAGGAGCGAAGGCCGGACGAAGAGGTGTCAGAGGAGGTGGGGTGGTGGCTGAGGAGGGGGAGGGACGACAGTGGAGGTGTCGAAGGAGGGAGGAGGCGGAGGTTAGGGGATGAGGGGTTGATGGGTTTACAGAGGAGGGAGAGGAAGAAGAGAAAGAAGAAGGTTGTTAGAAAAAAAAGACACATCTACCCTAACTATTTAATCTAATTACCTTTGTGTCCCAAAAGTCAAACTCCATTTGGGATGCAAGCGAACAACAACTAACCTGAGGAGCACAAGGAATAAAATTGTAAGAAGTTAGGGTGACAACTGATATTCCAAAAAATGGAGTATAAGTTATATTGCACATTTAAGAAGGCGCAAATGTAAAAAAATCCTGTTTTAAATCATGGCATCAATTTTCGACATATGTTCGAGAGAAATGGTTGAAATTTCAGGTTGAAGGGGGTAATAGAAGAAAATAGGATCGAAAGGACCGAAATTTTGAAAAGAACATGAATGTAGAAAGGAAAAAATGATGATCTACGTCTTCATGCTCCATACCACACACTAAGCATGTGGTGTCTGAGTTAAGCGCCCATGTACTTCAGTAAAACTCCATCAACAACCTCTTCCTTCTCTACAGGCACATAAATAATAATGGAGGGCACCTTATACATCTATCTTAGCCAGTGGTCATCCACTCTGTATGGACATCACGCCTCCTTCAACCCCCAAGGTAAATATTCCAACATTGAAGCCATATCACCTTCCACCTGACCCCACTGCCCCATTATGAACAGTAGTCCAGGGAGAATATCACAAAATGCTTCTTCCATATCTAACGAAGAGGCAATAGTCTAGGGAACAAATCCCAAAACGCTTCTCCAAACCAAGTATCACAAAAAAAGCTAGAATGCAATCTACATCCAAGTTACTGCATACAATAAACAGTCATTTTCCAGACGACCACCATATATTCCTTAGACAACACAAAAAATCTGCAATCGAGTGTGACCGTCTTCCCAACTCGAAGTCTTGCCCATGATAGGTGAAGAAGATATTGTTGCACAAATATTCTGCCACCACCCACTTAACCAGTGAAACTTTGAAATATTGTTCAACATACTCAATTCAAATCTTCAATCCAACCTGAAAAAGAAGTCCCTGCCAACAAACGTATTCCCTCTTCACCAAAAGATCACCTCTCCCTCCATGACATCACGCCAATCCCCTTTATAAAATATAAACCCCCCTCTCCACTGCAAAACATTTTCTATCGTTTAAAGATTGCACTTAAGATGTCAAGTCTACTGTGATTGTTAATTTAGCAACCTCCTAACCAGGCTGCATTGTTGTGCTTTTCTCCATTCTACAAACACTCGATGATTCTACACTACACATTAAATAAATGTGAGGACAGTTTGGGACTGACAGAAATTCCATGTTAGAAGCATAGATCATTTGATCCGTCATTTGTAATCCACCTATGGTTGAATACAGCCAAGTTTCCTCTGTTTCCTACCATGACCAGCACTGCTTTTCTGCACCTCCTATCCAATTCCTAATTCCGCATCTCCTATGCAATTTCTTGAAAGCGGCCCTCCACTCTCATGCAATGGTTTCTTACATCAGCTTTTTAGTGTAATTGTAACATACAAGAGAGTACCATGGGAGTAAAAAGAATAAGCAAAAAAAACAGCACACTTTAACCAATATCAATTAGAATGAATAAAATATTAAAATACTTCTTGCCACCACAGACAACATGGTAAATTTGATTAACACCACGTATAGCTATACTTATCAAAAAATATACGGTAAACTGGGTTAATATTAAGTGATTCTCATGTGAAACATTAACAGATCCAAAAATAATATGAATCATACTTGAACATTAAGTTGAACTGTCCGAGTGAAAAAGTTGGGTAAGAAGCCCCATATGGGGGTGGGGAAGATCAATACATGTTAGAAGAAGACTAATAAGCTCAAGCACAAGATAGATTTATTTGGAGCAAGGAACCCGTTACATAACAAAAACATCTTTGTTTGATCTAGTTGGACTAAGAGGGGATCCTCCAATGAATTGGCTCTAATTTGGAAATCTCATGTGAGCATCACTCTGATTTAGAAAGGCACATGTGAAAAAGGATGCTGATGTTGAATCATACCATGCCTCTATGGTAAACTAACTTTACCAAACAACTATCATGGATTCATTTTAGGAATAGAAATTTTAGCTTGACGAAATAAGTAATTTATATTACACAAACGTCTAATACTTGCTAGCGGACCTGTGGAGCAAAGATGTATGCCAATGTCCCAAAGATTGCTCCACCTAGAAGGAAGCCAGCGACAAAATCACCACCTCCACCTCTGGAGTCATCACTACAGAAACCACAAAAAATGGTTAAATCCCATGGCCACGAAGCAAAATCAGTCTACCTTTTCATATATAGCAAGTGCAGTGCACCAAATTATGCAGTGAAGCACAGAATAGGGTGAATAGGAGTAATAAGGGTGCTGATTATCATACTCATGAAACTAATATAAATGTATGCTCCTTAAAAAAATAAGCATGTGCACATCAATTCGACATTTGGAATGATTTAAAAAAGGATGAATATGTGTGTAAATGAAGATCTGGGGAAACCGTCTGGCATGGGCAGCTAACCATTCTATTTTTCAGGTCAGTGAGATGAATGGGCATGCACACAATTATGTGTTTTGCAAGAGTGTCAAAGTACACCTACTCCTTATAAAAATACATAGATTGTGATATACATTGGTCTTACTGGACTCGTTGTTAAAGCATATGGATGCATAATGGGTTGCAAAATGTACTTTACAGTGACTGGATAATATCATTTTCGGCATGATTTCAAGAAAATTTTGGTTAAAAAAACCTATAGCATTAAATAAAACACAGTTTATCTTAGTTTGCATTGTTGTTGCAACAGCGATGACTGAGAAAAGCTGAATGACAATGTTAATTACTTAAATCACATATCATATTTCTAGAAACATTCATGACGCAAAAAAAACAATTGAAAGATCCAAACAAATATTACTTATATTCCGCACGCGCAACCAGTGCTCGTCGACCCTTTTGCTGTCTCAGCTTTCTTGAAAATGACAGTAGAGGCCGGTCACTATCTTTAGTTCCAAGCTTAGAGGAGTGCAAAGGACAAGAATGGATACGAGCATTGCCTGCATAGAATATACCCTTGAATGAGTAATGAAGGAACAAACAAAAGCTAAAAGATAAAGGCAGATAAATCCTTGAAATTTTAATGCCAGAGCAGATATTTTGGGAATTGAATTCCCCGTTAAGATTTATAATTCGGTTACCATCCTTCTCCGTCGTGAGAAATGAGAAAAAACTCAAATGTACACTAGAAAGGTATGCTAACTTCTTTCATAACATATTATCGAAACAAATGAAACCCGACAGAATCTATAAAACGCTATTAAAAAATTGCGAAAAATAAAAAAAATACTTTCAATCAGGAAGCAAAACCTGAATAATTTACAGCAAGGTAAGATTGATTGAAGAACATGAAAAAAAGCTCAAGCGGCAGAGCATTGATAGACCGAGAAGGTGTGCGCCACCGTCTCAAAACCCTAAAATAGATTGCTAACAACAATTGGGAGTAAAATGGAGGATCGCATCCCACCATCATCAATCATCATCCGAGGAAAGCAGCCCTAATCGATCGACATCGGTGGCATAAGATAGTTGGAATACGAATCAAAACAGTTGAGATTTCTAGCGAAGAGAGGGAAATCGGAAGATCAAAACGTACCAGAGATGACAGAGAGAGTAGCGGAAGCCATCGAGGGATGGATCGATCCGCACGATCTCCACCAGAATGGCAGCCGCCGCGAATGGAGTTGAGGAGCTCGAGCCGGAGGAGTAAGTAGGAACCACTTGTAGGAGACGGCGATTAATATTCCTCTTCCCAATATTATTATAATGCACTATTTCCATAAATTCTTAAAATAAATAAATTAGAGTTCCAACTTGCACCGGTTCTCACGGATCTGAAAGCCCCCAAACGGTTGTTTAAGTGCTGAGTCCAGTTTTTTTTGTTGAAATTAGAGACGTCATCAAATTTGGAAAATAATAAGTATATTAAAAAAATCCATCAACCAAGCTTTTTAAACCGAACTGGAGATTGAACTGAAAATTCAAACAAAAGGATTGGATCGGATTAGATCATGGAATCAAACAGGTTCAACCGAATGATGATGTTACTATTTTTTAAAAATCAAATTAGACCGAACTGGTAAGGAAAAAATAGTTGAATCGATTAGTTAAACCGGAATGGATTAGAACATCTACATAATATACACTAAAACACACTTAAAATAAATGTAAAATTTATAAACAATTAAAGTATATTACTTTATATATAAAATAATTTCTTGATTATGCAATAATAAATGGTATTAATATAGGAATATATAATATTTGAACTAAATACTTTAGCATAGTGATAGGTTAGTTATAGTTATTATCCAATCATTTTCACAAAGTTAAGTTGGAGTAGTTGGTTAGTACTCGATAGTGCGTTAGAAGAGGCCATTTGTTCAACACTCATCATTTCCATTATTGTTTAATATAAATTTAAATTTTAATTGTGGTTGAGTGGTTCAATTTCGATTGAATCGGGTTAGATCATGTTGCAAATAGTCGATTGGGCCGATGGTCGAACCAACATTGTGCCAATTTGACCCGAACCGTAAGAACTGATTAACCGAACCGGTACAGGCTCGGTGCACCGGTCCAAGCGATTGAGCAGGCCATTCCGATTTCAATAACACTGTCATCAACTATACCTCCAATGTCGAACCCTAACTTTAAAAGATACACAATGTGGTACTCGATCTTTACTTTTTAAGGTCCTAGTTTTGGGCCCGCTAGGGAAGGAAGGAAGAGCTAATCTTTCAAAGTCGGCGAACTGTGGGACCTTGTGTACCTATTAAAAGCTCCATCCTTCCAACTAGTATATAAAAGGCCAATTCAATAAGGCATTAGTTGGACTCTTAACAGATTTCATTGATTTAAAAACCGAAAAACGTGTTAATGTTTTTTTGAAAGTGTGAAGCCCAACCCACAAACTCTATGAGCAATAACATATTCTCACCCCCTTATCGTTGGTCGTAGTCAGAACAGAAACATGGGGAAGCCCTGGATGATACTAGAAGTGAAGAGACATCCATTCTCCTGAGAACATTTCCTGTATGGAGATGTTCTTCCTTCTAGTTTAGCATGGAAGAGCCTTCTTGGTGTTGTTAAGGTTCGAGCTACCGAGACTCAAGGGTGAGGCATATGAATGGAAAATGTGTGTGTGTGTGTGTGTTTGTGTTCAGATATGTATATGTGTGAGCAGGCTTGTAAGGATGTGAGCTAGGCTAAGAGCAGATAAAGGCAGATGTGACATAAAACTAAATGAATTGATTTTTGTGCTATCTTTCAATTCTAACCCTGAAAAAAAATCTCAGACATCATGTATCATATTATTGCTTTTCAAAAATCGAAGTATGCCATTGTAATCAGCTGTATTGTTTCGGACATTTCATAATGTATTGAAATCCAAGACGTCATATTACACAATGGTATCTTATCTATACATTTGATTCCGGTATCGTACACAAAATTAAACACGTGGTAACCGATCTTTAAGTTCTGATTGAATGTTGTAGAGAAATCAAGCTTATCATCTTATATTTCTAGCCTTAAATCACGTTGTCTAAAAATCTCATTAAAATAAAATCTCAAAAACCATATACCACATTGTTAGCTCTGATACATTACTTGAATTTAAAAAAAAATCCGATTTTGAACAATTGCTTCAAAACAATGCAGGCATAAAAGATTTAAAATGATAGTGCTATCTTCATAGATTTAGATTGCATTAACTCAAAATTACGTTGAAACAAATCTCAAAGACATTTGAAATCAGGCGCATACTTTTTGGGGACTTTTAATTAACTTACTCGAAAAAAAGAAAACGCAATATCTATTCATAACCAATGAAGATCTCAAACCTACGACCTTTGCGTTAATAGCCAACTACTTATTAAGGTAGCCGTATTCTTAATAACATTTATATTAGAGAGTTATTATTTCTATTAGCGGTTATTTTCTCACCAACTTAGTGAGTAAAATATATGGCGATCTATATATTCAAACGTGAACACCACTAAACCAAAGGGAGAACGGGAGGCAAAATAACAATGAGAAGTCAAAGCAACACATAATGCGTGGTTTGTAGGATTTCCTTTGCTCTCTCTCCCTCACCGTCCCGTGCAATTCCACCTCCGTCGATGTCCACCATTCCCACGCCTTATTATCAGCCACCGCCGAGAGCTGCTTCCGCAGCACCGTCCATCGACCGCTCAGCATTGTCCTTGATCCTCCCTGTCCTTGTCATCTTCTTCTTCCTCGTCGGATTTTTCGCTGTCTTCCTCTTCCGCAACATCCTCCTCCACGTCGCCGCCCGATGGCTCGTCGTCCACCAGGTTGCAGCAACCGATGGCAATGTGGTCCCACCGACCGGGCAACCGGAGGGGCCCCATGGGCTGCCGCCGTGGATCCTTGCTTCCTTCCCGGTGTTCTCCTACTCATCCATCAAGAGGATGAGGAGGAGGAGAGTCGAGCTCGTATGCGCCATCTGCCTCTCGGATTTCTCCGAAGACGAAGATGCCGCCGTGAGGCTTCTCACCGTGTGTTGGCACGCGTTCCATCCGGAGTGCATCGACCTCTGGCTGGCGTCCCACACCACGTGCCCGGTTTGCCGGTTTGATCTCGAGAAGCGGCCGGAGAGCCGTCAAATGTCGACGGTGGAGGACGACGAAGAATCTATTCATTCCATCAAGTTCACTCCCTCCTCCAGAGTGCATTCCTATGTCGAAAGAAGAGGTGGGACAGATGACGAGGAGAACGAAGACGATGAATATACGCTGACACTACCAGAGGTTACTGCAGGAACTGCCCTCACTGCAGAGGATCCACGAACCCAAATGATATAGATACGTTGCACGACATTGATAGGTGCTCATGTGTCTTTCGAATCGAATTATTTGATTTGTGCATATGTGCAAGATTATGCATAGAACTAAAAGATGGTTTGTTTTGGATTCAAATTCGATATTGTCACATTAAAAAGTAGAGATAAATGCAAATCTATGTTTCACGGTAACTAAAAACAGCTTAATTATCAATGTTCCTGCCTTGACGGAAAATAGAACCATAGCAATGGAATTCGAAAGGATTAAAAGTGAAAGCAAACATAGTCACAAACCATTTATGAAATCAATGTCAATGGCAATTCGCATAGGATCAATTCAACAAGGCTGATCACTGCAGGAGAAGCAACCAAACATCTTGCGAGTAAAGGATTTCTTCTTCTTCCCAGAAGTCCTAGCCGTGGAGGCCGTCGCTGCAGCCGGGCGGTGTTTGGATACGACGACCACCTCAGAGTCATCCATGCCGCGTCGCCTACACCTCTCGCACTCTTCCTTGAACGTCTCGAATGCCGAATTGGTGTACCGAGCGGCATCTGCCACGGTCATACCCTCCACAAGCCTCTCCGGATAGCCGTCCGTCTCATGGTCCCCGTTCAAGCTTGCTCCTAGTTGCACCAATTCCATCTGGAACTCCGTCAGCTCTGCATCCTCTCTAGCCTCCGTCGGCCGCAGCTTTGTGGGCTCCGGCAAAGTCACTGCATTTTTCCATCTATCATTAATTGTATACACAACTAGAAGAACTGGTCGTTGAGCAGTGCGTCTTCTGCCGAAAGGAGTCGCAACATATGTTTATAAATTAAGTAATATAATTAATTATTTTTAAATTAATTAGTATAATTAACTAAGTGTAAGATTGTGTTATGTATAAGTGCTAACAATTGCACTTAAGCATAACAATTTTCAATCAGTTCAACAAATTGTTAAGGTCAATTTTCATTGATATCAATCGACTTAGACATACGAGGGCAATCCACTCTAGGAGTGGATCGTGTTAGGACGTTTTCAAATGTCCCCGCCCATGCATCTCGCCTAGTGAGGAAGTCCCCCAAGCCAAAGATCTTCTTCACGGTTGCCGGGATGGATGAGTGCTCGTACTCCGATGTCGCCTGAGGTCCCGTTGTCCGATGTATCACTGTTAGGACAGGAAGAATAAATTAACCGATGTGAAGATTTGGAAGATGATCTTAGCCTGTAATTACCGGTGCCAGGGTCGATCCACGGAGAGACGAAGATTGTGGGAACACGAACGCCAAGGCGGTCGAACTTGAAGTTGAAGGGCGGCGGCCCGACGATGTCGTCAGGGCTGGGGACACCTACATGAGGGGTGGGAACATGGTCGTAGAAGCCACCATGTTCGTCGTAGGTGATGACGAAGAGGATGTTGTTCCATTGGGGGCTAGATCTGAGGGCCTCGTAGACCTCCTTGACGAGCTTCTGGCCTTGGGCAACGTCGTGAGAAGGGTGATCGTCGTTCCCTGGAAGAATCTTGAGATCGAAGTAGCGCTGCTCGACAACAACGTAGTTGGGGAGCTTCCCTTCCCTGCAGTGCCTCTTGAATTCCAGATCGAATGGGTGGAATCGAGTTATGTACTTGAGCCGCCTCAAACTCCTGCATCCAATAAAATTAACACCGTGTTCTTATATGCAATACAGGAAGTATGAGAGTTTCAGTATCAGTTAGGGTTATAAGTAGCAATCAAATTACTCGATAATTTTAGCTTAAACTTTTTGAGTGATTGTAAATGAATTCCGCAAATTGTCAAGATCAAATATCGTGTATTTTTGTACTATGTACCTAACTTGATATATAAGCATGGTAAGACACATCGAAACGTGCAGTAAAATAAACACGACCAATGGAACAGCTTTTTGCTAATTAAAAATAAAATCATCCCTTTCATTCCGCCGGAATAACCGCTTAAATTCCAACAACCAAAACCCTCCTATTTTTAAGAAATTTTTACGCTAATTTAGCTATGAAGCGGTCATACATAACCGAGTTCAACTCAACTCGGAAACTTTGATTAATATGCGAATTAAGTCTAAATTACCTGTAGAAGAGAGTGGCAGGTGGATACTGGTAGTAGATCCCGAAGGAGAGCCCTGCCTCGTCCAGCGAGTCGAATATCGTCTTCTGCGGCAGCCCTTCCGCGAGCTTCTTCGTGTCGTTGCTCGTCAGCCCGTGCGACGTCGCGGAGTGAACGTACAGCCTGTTCGGCTGAGTCGACGAAGGCATCGACGCAAACCATCGATCGCAGACTGCAAACTCGGCCACCAATGCCTTGTACACGGGAACAGCATCTGGTCGGAACCCGTTCATCACGACGGTTGACATGCCCTCCTTCTCGCTCTCCGCCTGCTGAGCGAACCCGTTCATCAACGGCGGAGTTGTGGGAGTACTCATGCCATCGACGTATCTGATGAGAACGGATCCAATCAAACAAACACAAAAACACAACGACATATACCCATAACCCACGTGAGAAAACCCAACAGTATCAATCAGATTTCACATAAGAAAACCAAACAGTGTCGATCAGTCTTCGCATGAGAAAACCTAACAGTATCGATTAGTCTTCGCATGAAAAAACCTAACGGTCGTCACATGTTGTTGAATCATTGGACGTACCTTACACCGTAGACCTGCTCGTAGATGGCCTGTATGGAGTGGCCAGGGTCGGGATCGACGTACTCCGACGTGTTTCCGAAGAAGACGTGGGCCGAATTGGGATCGGAGGTGGTGAGCGGGTTGGACTCGGTGCCGTTGACGCCGTCGATGGCAGGGTTGAGGGACTTCATCCAACCGAGCATGTGGTCGAAGGAGCGGTTCTCCATGACGAGAACCACCATTGTTGTTATGGGAAAGCCGCCCTGTCCATTGGATCCATTCGCCATGACTGTGTCTTCTTCGACTGCAGCTCTCCTCTCTATCTCCGTCTCAATATAAAGGAAGGGGAAATGATATCCTTGAGTGCATCTTAATCTTCAGTTTCCTATGATATACGTACGTACAAGATAAGTTAAGGGAAAAGAATATGATTAAGGATATGCTGTATGAGGAATTAAAGGGTGGTTTCAAGCGTTTGGTGGCCTAAGATTGGAGGAAATCCTTGATGCATGCTGTTGTAGAGTGGTGTGGCGTGCAAGCAACGAGATGGGGAGGATTGTTGTGTGGGAGAGGAGATAGGTGTGGGTGCTGTTGGTATCATATTATGATAACTGGCTTTTAATTGCCCATTTGACTTGTTGTAATTAAGGGGTTCGCGGTGGAGTTTAGACCAGAGTAGAAATGTGGTTTGGTGGGTTCAGGTGGGCAAGAGTTTGTTAGCTTGCACTAACATGGTCGAGGACAGATCCTGAAAATGGAGCCTATATTAAAAAATAACACTTCGTATAATAAGTACTTTTTTAATACTTCAATTGCATGAAATGCTTCGTGTAGTTGGTGAGTTTAGCAGGTGGATATTCTTTCCAAGCATTAGACGATTCCCTTTCATCAAGCACTTAAATTAACCCCTTGTTATCAGAACATAATAACCCACCACTGAGTATCAAAGTTTCTTCTTTTTCTTTTCTTCTTTTCCTTGTCAAAACAGAAATGAAGGACATGATTTTTGTTGAGCATATCAGAAGTAGAGTCATATAAACAAAATCACATATAAGCAAACACGAAAACAACCACAATACACGATTCTTAATGTTCACCCGCATTTGGACACATCATAGGCAACTGTAGAATTACTGTAGTATAATTCCGACGGTGGGTTTATATAGTACCACATACAAACTACGTACTCAATAACTAGACATATCCATAAATTTCTCTAAATATGCAGATTTCCCAGGTCTCCTTAGACAAAAAGATCTTCAACAATCTCCCACAATGATAAGAACACACGGATTAGGAAAAAAAATCAGAATCTTATGGATCATCCAATTAATTATTGTCGAGATGGATTCTCTAGTCATAATCTAGATAGATGCTCCAATAGGAATATGGAGTAATCTTCGCATAAATAAAATTCTGGATGGATTGCATATTTAATATTCAAACTATATCAACAATCTTTTAGAGATAAATAAATGATGGAGGAATAAGGTGGGATAAGAAATGAGCGAGGTTTATTATTTATTCTTGTTCGATTGCTTTGAGGGATACAATACACTTGTACCTCTTTGAGATTCTCCTATTATAGTTATGCCCCGTACTTTTTGGCAATACACTTGTGCCCCTACCTTCATGGGCCATTAGTGGTTGTGCCCCCGGGTTAGCCATTAAGGCCTGTGCCCTCGGGTTAGTTGTCGTACATTTCCCCCACACACGGTCGTTAACTTAAATGTATATGTGTAGTTGGAAAGAAAATAAGGTGTACACTTGTAATTATAATGAAAAGGACAATACACATGTGACTTTTATTCGTCTTCCTCCTTCGTTCCACCTTGCTTCCCACCTCCACCCCATCCTCGATCCTCCTCCCCATCTCCACCAACGTCCTTTGCCCCAAAGTCCTTATTCCCCCCTCCTCATGCATCCTCCCGGCTCGCAACCTCCTTGAGCCCCTTAACCACCTCCACTCCCAACCCCCAACCATATCCTTGTCATCACCGCCAACCCCTCCAACCCTCGACCACCTCCTCCCACACTCCTCATCCCAACCCCGTCATCCTCATTGTCCCCAACCCCTTCTCCATCTTAGTCCTCTCCGCCCCTCAACCGCCTCCAAAACACACTCCCAACCTTCTCCTCCTTGTCACACCCGGCCTCGATCTCAATCCTCACCCTCGCCTCCTCCTCATCGCTGCACCTAAATCACAACCCTTCCATCCTCTTCATTACTTTTTGGTTCTCTCTTCCCCACCACCCACAATCCTCTCCTTGTTATTAGAGCTAATCACCTCAACTGCTCATCGAGCTCCAAGCTTCTTTCATTTTGTTATCCTCTATATGATGATGGTTTAAGGGGCGGAGGGCATGCTCAGGACATAGGGGACATAGATTGTATCTCTAAGTAGATGTAGAAGAAGAAGATGGAAGAGACACACAATTGTAATAAGATTTTGCATTTGTGCCCCCTCAAGGGGTGTAGCTGTAAATGACCTAATAAGGTAGGGGCACACATGATATAGCAATTTAAAGAGGTAAGGGCATAGATGTAACCGTAGAATCTCTTAGGGGTACAAGTGTAAAAGATTTTTTCCTTATCCACGTCATGATTTGTGTAAGTCATGTTTTGGTCTATCTCAGTGACGACCAACCGAACATAAGGGCACAAGTGTTAACCATGGAAGAAGGTAGGGACACAAATGATATTGCAATTAAGAAAAATTTATAATCACTTTACTAGCTAAGGTATTTATATCGACAATCGTAAAACACCATCCAGTCAGAAACACCATCGTTGTAATCCTTGACGAACAGTCGTTAAAAAAACAATGTTATAAGTATCATCAATGGTTACATGAGTCAACAATGACAATGTACAACAACTATTGTGGAAAACATCTTCATCAACGATTCTCGAGCTTGCACTGTACTGAGGTTTTGTCATCAATTACCCCTCACCGACTTAATGAACATTTCATTGACACGAATGAACAACGTATCATCGACATCCACTAGAAAAACAATAAAGGAAAGTATCCTCAGTGGTTTGCAACAACTTTCATCTTTATTAACGATTGATGATGACATCTTAGTGAACTCTTTATCGACACTTATGCAAAGAATGTCGTTTATAAACCATCAATAACTGAAAGAATCATCAACAGTTCGTGTCTGTTGTCTATATTGATGGCTAGAGGTGGAAAGCGTCATCGAGGATTGTATAGGTCGTTTTACAACGAGCAAGTCCTCTGTTGTATAGCATGGATCTGTTGTAAACTGTGAGGAGGCCCGAGCCGCTCGATCAAGATCTGGTTGTCTTCCTTCTTTGTTATTGATCTCAAGGAGATGTCTTCCTTCGGAATAATTCTCTCATTAAAGAACAATAGATGGCTAAGTCCATGCAGAAGTTTCCAAGTAACTTCACGATGTGATATGTTGGTCTTTGCGTTGAATCGTGGAAATAGCAACCGGATTTATTCGCATTCCATATGTAATATGCATCCAATGTATACTGCAGCAATTAATCTTAGTTCTATATATTTTAATGTAAATATGGATGCAAATACTTACAAGCTACGACCTGCAGGAGGAGGGGGCTTGCCCCCGCTCTCCTAATCAGTTCTCTATATATTATATTATTATAATAGAATATAATTTATATATAACATAATTAACTATAAACAATAATAAGTTGTATATAATGTCCCCCCATCCATTTACAGGTGATATAGATATATATCCATCATATTCATACCATACAAATTTTAACATCTATATCCGCATCTGTTTTCAAATAGATTATCACATTCATATCAACAAAAGTCTATATATGTATCAGTATGTCCATTTTTATATATAAATATAGTTGCACGTTTATTTTTAACTTTATATAACATAATTGAATACAATCTTTTATCATATTTGGTATACTTGTTATGATATAAGCATATTTAGTTTATTTATATCATTTATATTACATCCAATACATGTATATTTAAGCTAATATATAGATAGAGTATTTATAATATTATTCCTATGCTGTAGATATTTTTTACAGATATGGTAATATATTTTTCATCCATCAATATCAATATATGCATCACATTCGTATTTAAAAACAGATAAGGATATGTGAACACCTATATCCATATTTATATCCGTCTGTCTGCATCCCTAATCCCTCCAATCTCCCACTAAAATATCAATAATATGACATGAATGCAATAATATAATTATCAACATTTGTATGTTTTATGTAACTACATGTTACACATAACCCCAACAAAAAAATTATATAATGATCTTTTTTAATTCATCACCACAACGTCCTGATGAATCCCCATTTCATCACCTTTATTATTTCACTTGGCCTTAACTCCATAACTAAATGCATGTATATAGCCAATTGTCCGCCTTTTTGAAGCGTGATATCTATCTTATGTATGGATGTTCATGAAGGCATGTCAATTGAAGTGTATTCTTCTTTTTTTATCAATAAAATATCCTTTCCTAAATCGCACTAGCTTCTTGCAAAGCATAAAGCTTTTTAAATGTATGTGATGGTATTCAGACAGATAATCTTATATAAATTGTATGATGAAGCACCATATGAGTAGAACCCAAATCCGGTGATGACTTGGGCTCGTTTGGTACCCCACGTAGCTCTACCACTGCATTCATGGGCTGGAATTAGTTGTACGGACTCTAATAACACATAATCAATGTATCACGTCATATTTATCAATACAAACCCTCCAAACTAATGTTTTTGAATCTGAGTCGACCACTGAACCGGAAACCTCTTACTGAAATGGTTGGATCGGGTTGAACCATGTAATTAAATTGATTCAATCGGATGATGATATCATCATTATTTAAAATCATATTAAATAGAATCGTGAGAAAAAAGTGATTGAACAGACTAATCAAATCGAAATGAAATAAAATATATGTATAATATACATTTAAATACACTTAAAATAGAAATAAGATACACAGACAATGCATATATTTTATGGTATACATAAAATATTTTTTTATATGCACCATCAAATGCCATATATATATTATTTGGACTAGATGCTATATAACATAATAGTTGTTTAATTATCTTTAAAACTCATTACATGTAAAAGTTATGTTAAAGTAGTTGGTTACGAGTAAGAAATTTATAACTAAAAGTCATGGATTCAACTTTCACTACTAGCATCATTTTTAAATAAATTTAAAAATAAATACATTTCAACTTGGGTTTTTATCACTTGTGCTCCTCCGAGATATCGCAATATCAGTTATGCCCCAATCTTTTTAGTAATATCAGTTGTGCCCCTCACTTCTTTCTCCGTCATCAGTTGTGCTCTTCCGTCAGATTGACCATCAAAAAATTAAAATAAGCATAGTTTACTCAAACTATGGTGTGGTTAAGAAGGGTATTATGGTCAGAATAAAATCAAATGAGGAGGGTTGTGGAGGAGGTGCGAGGCTGTGGAAGAGGTGCGGGCTGGCGGCGGGGGCCGGGGGAGGTGCTGGCTGCGGGAGGAGGTCGACTTCACGGCGTTATCGAGGGGTTGGCGCTGGTTGCGCGGTTGCGCGATCGGTGGAGAGTTGGCGTCGGCGGAATGTGGTAAATGACGGAGCTTGATCGGCGGGCGCATGATGGAGGTCTGTGTTTCAACTCCCTCACATGAAGATGGAGGTACTCGCGGTTGAAATGCACAATGGCGAACGTCGAGCGAATCACACGGTGGGTGCTGCATGATGACAGTGATTCTCCAAGGGATGGTGACGATCCTCCCGCAGCAAGGCAGAGGTTCGGTGGAGTTGATGGGAGCCGGGCGGCGCACGCGCGCACAGGCGACGCGGACGCGATGCAGAGCAGGGGAGGGGGTGTTGCGGGGCAGGTGGGAGGGGGAGCAGGGGGCAGCGCGTGCGGGGGAGGGGGAGGGGGAGGTGCGTGCGGGGGAGGGGAGGGGGCGGTGCGGGGAGACCTGGGCGCGGAGGACCGGGCCTCCGGGCGGGTGGCGACCTGGGCGCGGCCAGGAAGAAGCACGACCTACGCCTACGCTTTAGGAGCGGCTGGGGTGGAGGAAGAGGGCAGGCCAGGGGTGGGGGAGGAGTTCTGGGCGGAGAGGGAGGAGGAGGAGGTTGGAGGAGGAGGAAGAGGAGGAAGAAGAAGAGGATGAGGAAGAGGGTGTCAAAATGACCACTAAATCTTTTTTTTTAAATTAATTCCGCTTATGTCCTCAAAGTTAACGTCCGTTTGCACTGTGGATGGACGGCAACTAACCCAAGGGGCACAACTGATAAAACGACAAGAAGTGAGGGGCACAATTGATATTACCAAAAAGATAGGAGCATAACTGATATTGCGATATCTCGGAGAGGCACAAATGATAAAACCCTTTCAACTTTGATTGAACCTGGTTAAAAATAATGGGTTAACTGACAAGTTGATTAAATTTTGAACATTCAAATCAAATAGACAAGAACTAATTAACCTGACTAATCCAAGCTCGATTCATCAATCGGACCGGTCGAACCTGTCAATCTGATCTGATTTTCAAAATATTGATCAAACAAGTACAAATTGTACAAATCACGCGAGGTTTATTTAACTTTTGGGATTTTTACCCGGCATACCCTATAATCTTTGCCAATTACCTCTACGACCTTTGAAACAACGTAATTCCTCTCTTAACCCCGTAAACTTACTAACTCTTATCTCACAAACCTCGTGGTTAATCTCCATCTATTTATCCGTTAAAGCTGACCGAATTCCATTATTTTTTTATATCAAAGATTTTTACACTCATACCCCCGTGATTAGCAGGGCAGTGTTCCTCCTCCCAGCCCCACTCCCCCGAGCCCTACGCCTAGCTGCCCCCTGCCGCCTCCACACCCCCCCGGCTCCTCTCCTGCCCGCCGTTGAGGAGCCCCAACGGAGCCCCGTGCCCAGTAGTTTCCTCGCCTCCTACCTGCGACCAGTTGCCCTCCCCTGCCTTCCTCTTGAAGCTCTCCCGCCGCCTTCCCACCTGCCGCTCGAAACACACTCTCCCCCCCATTTTACAGAAAGCCCCCCTCGGCGCCGCCGCCTTCCCCAACGGAGCCCCGTGCCCAGCAGTTCCCCGCTCGAAGCTTCCCTTCCGCTGCGTTCCCAACTCGCCTTCAGAGCCCCCACCCTCCCCCCCGGCTGCCCCCCCCCCCCCCCCCGGCCGCCTTCCCATCTCGCTTTAAAGCCCCTCCACCCCTTCCCCCTGGGTCGCGCCAATGGAGCTCCGTGCCTAGCAGTTTCCCCGCGCCTCAAAGCCCCCCCTTCCCCTCATTGGGCCGCGCCAACTGCCTCCTCGCTCGATCGGTCGAAGCTCCTCCGCGTCCCTCCCCCGGCCTGTAGCAGTTCTCCCGCCACATCCTTGCTCGAAGCCCCCCTCCTCTGCCTTCCCAACTCGCCTCAACTTCCTCCTCGCCCGAAGTCCCCCCGCGCCCCTCCCCTGGCCTGTAGATGTTACAAGACAAACAAAACATGAGACGACCTGTCCGCCGCTCGAAGCTCCTTCTTGGCCCAGCTGCTCCCCCCGCCACCTCCCCTGCCCGCCGCCCAAAGTCCCCTTCGAAGCCCCCCTGCGCCTAGCTACCTCCCCTCCCGTTGCTTGAGTTGTTATTCCGGCGTTGTTATTCCAGCCGTTGGTCATTCCTCTTCAGTATTTGTCATTGGAAAGAGGAAGAAGAAGGGGAGAGAAGAAACGAGAGAGTGGAAAAAAGACACGTTGGATCTGATGTGTAGTTTGATTAAATCACTTTTAACTCAAGCAAGTTAGGCTAAAATGTGTCAATTTAACGGAAGGGTTTGTTGAGTAAGATGGAGCAAAGGTCGTAGAGATAATTGACAAAGATTGTAGGATCTGCCGGGTAAAAGTCCCTTAACTTTTCTTGGACGGTGATATTAAGGACGGTGATATTAAGGAAGAAAGAGGAAAACTTGCAGTTTCCACCTCAGAAGTTCCATAATCAGCAGTAACAAATCCGACGGAGGAGGAGTAGAAGAAGGTGGTCTTCCGGCACCCACCGCCTGCAGTTCCGCCACCGTCGAAAATGGAGATGGATCAGCAGAAACTCTTCATCAACCGCAACAGGCACCTTAAAGAAGAGTTCCGTTCCCTTTCCTTTACTCTCTTTTCCGTGCTGTCCCCTCTTCCTCTCCTTCACATGTCTCCTCCCCCAATTGCAATTGCAGGTTCGTGAGCAACCTCGAGGGCTCGTCCATGCTCGAGATCGCCGCCCTCTCCCTCATCGCCCCCGTGCGTCCGCTCCCCCTCTCCTCCCCTCCTCCACCTCCCATCTGATCAACTGCCCTACTCGCAGGCTCTCTTCCTCCTCAGGCGATGGACCTCACCAGTAACTCCTCCACTGGCAGACACCACGACGAAGAAGACCGACGATCCCGCACCTCGCCGCAAGCGCTGGGAGTCCTACATGCTCTCCTTGGTCATGGATCACGTCTTCATCGTTCTTCCCATTCTGACCGTTTTCACAGTGAGTGAGCTTGTGATATTGCTGAATGTCTCAAACTTTGAAAAATTATATGCATTTGTTTTTTCCAGATCATGGATGATTGGTCGTATATCTGTGCATCTGTACTGACTTTCCTGATCTTGTTCGTGCTTTTGGTCAAGAGGAGGTATGAACTCCAGTTAATCTAACTCACTGTGTTTGTTCACGTCATTGTGATTGTTTAGCCGTCTCCAGATCCGAGATTTCTCCCCCGATCGATGGAGCAAGTCAGTCTTCCCTACGGAGTAGCATCTTATCTTACCGTGTTGCGATGGTGTGGGGATCTAATCTTGATTTAATAAGATAATTTTCTATCGTCGTTATACTGTAATTCTGTTACATGTTAGCATTTTTTTTGTTTTTAGATGGTCGTAACTTGCTTATGCATACTGGCCGTCGATTTCAAGATTTTCCCAAGACGATATGCGAAGACTGAAACTTATGGTACTGGACTGGTAAGCTCAACATGTTTTTATTGAATACTTGTCTATTCATACACTCGTTAAATTCCACGAGTGCCTTGACAAAAAAGATTGGTATTGCTTGGAGGGGTTTCCGTTCGCATCACTTAAGAAGGATTAATGTTTATAGCCTTATACCCTTCAAGTGCAACCACTAAGGGCCCCCTTGTCTCTACACACCACCCCACATCACATGTCAATACTCCTCTCTCTCTCTCTCTTGTACCTATGTGCCTATTATATAAATATGTTATAAAAATTGAGGTAGTTATCTTGGTAAGCGGGATGGTTGTGTCCGGAGTTATTGATGAGTCAGTTCTTCAACTCTAGCTCACGATAAGATAGTATTGGCATACACTTGAGAACTAGGGTTTGGTGACAGATGATAACAGATGGAGGTCTGGGAGTGTTGAGGCTCAAGAAGATGAACAATGTCCTTTAATCAAAGTGACTGCTCTATTTTCTTGGTGAGGAAGGACTACATAGTTCTATCTAATCTCGTAGTGTTTGATCATGGTTATTTGGCATGAAACTGATGGTTAATTTGGAGTTCAAGGTTGCCTTTGAGGATTTGGGAGTGAATGACATCCATCGGTTGCTTAGAAGGGAGTGTGTAATGACAAAGATCTATAGAGCCAAAGTTTTGCTCAAGACTGGTGCGATGTTCAAGGTGCACGGATGCCCCAAAATATGTGGAACACCTCTTATTTTTCATGCAGTCAATTTAGATAGGGAGGCTCATTGAGTGCGTGGATTCCTCATACGAGAAGTATTTTGAGACTCATGGCGTTGCCGGCTTCAAATCGCATGTGGTGAGAATGTAATCTTAGCTTTTATTTTGGCATTATGGTTGGCAATGCTGTTCTATTCTGTCAAATAGAGATTGTGTGGAAAATGAACTAGAGTGCGCCAAACTCCTCTCTGAGTATTGGATGTCGTAATTGGTTTCTAGGTTTTAATATATAATTTGGGTGTACACCATTATAAGTACCCACACATTTTCCTAAAAAACCAATTGCATGATCTTAATTAGAATCCTATTAAACATTTACACATAAAAAAACAAGAAGTACGAAGGGGCCCTCACAACCCTAAAACAAGATAACTTAATATTCATTGTTCAGTTATTAGAATGAACGAAATTCTTCAGACCATATTGACCTAGTTGGTTGAAGGCATGCAATGATGCAACACAAATATGACTTGACCTCAGACATGACTATCAACTCTTACTGAAAAAAACAAAGGGGAGGTTGAGCATCCTCTCTGTTCAAGGAGGCAGGCCAGTCGTTCCTATAGACATTGGACGAGGAGGGTAAGATGAGAGATGGACCAATATTGCAGTCACAAGTCAGTTTCAAAATAAATCTGTGATAAGCCTCCCGCACCCTTAGTTAATCCGGTCAAATTAATGTCCAAATCAATTAATGATATTCGTTGCAGTCGGATACGAGGGATTAATCAAAAATCACTTAGCTATTAATGTTAAGTGATGTAGTTTTTTTTTACTTGGTGAAGTCCAAGGTCGATCTCAGGGAGGCATCTGTCTCCTTAGGTTGATTACATCAATTCACAAGTGCTCGAGATTCGGGGAACGATTTTTTTTTTTTTTTTTTGGTCTTTTTAATTACTATGTAGACAATGCAGACAATCCTTAGCCAATTTCAAGTTAGATTTAATTGATATATCAAATTCAGTCCAAAAATTATGAAAATTGGCCAGAAGGTTGCTTATGATGAAAATGACCTACACTAATTTTTTTGGAATTTTTTGACTCAAAATGAATATTCTATGAATTAACTAAACAAACAGTGTGATTTTCAATGTTTAATTTTTAATAAATATCAAAACACAATATTTCTCGGAACTAAAATTATCCTAGGAAGGTCTAATGATCAGGAACCTAGGAAAATTGACAGAACTAAAAAAATGTTGTGAAATGAATTAATTAAAATTAATCAAAGGAAATCACTAAACTATTTATTCAGGCCTCGTTATGCGTGCAAATGATGTGAAATTTTTATGGGATGTTAAAAACAATGTCCTTAAGCTACTGTGATTTTTTTGGTGATTTTTGAAGGCACAGATAATTTACTAAAAATCAAATAGCATCTCTGGGCAAAATATGACTCAAATCAACCAATTAATTCATTAATAAATCAAGAAAACCAACAAAAATACAACACGTGTGCTAACAGGTAGAGGACAAAGTTCTCAACAATATGCAACTTTTAAAATTCAAAAATAATCAAAAATGCATGCTATGGACACGTGCAAACATAGGGGTCTAAATGCAATACTGAAAAATAAATGTTCAAGAAATAAACATGCTGACAGGGACTAAAGTGCAATTACCAAGACTATGCAGGACTTGAATGCAAATTCTCCACGAATCACGTGCGCCTCACGTGATGTCTGCTTCACAGGGACCTTTCTGCAATTTTGGAAACCTCCAGGGGTGTCGGTGCAATTTACCCAGGCCGCACGTGCTCCTCACGTGGGGCGGCCTAGGCTCGGAGGCGTCGGAGGCTCGGATCGAGGGTCGGGGCTTCTGGAGGCTCGGGTTAGCCTCGGATCTGCTTCGGGGGACCCGAGCCTAGGCTTGGGTGCCGAGGCTCGGATCGGGCGACGTGGCGGCCTGAGGGCCCTTGGATCTGGATGGATCCAAGGGTGGTAGGTGAAGACGCGTGGCAGCGGGTGGAGCGTCCGATCCTTGGTGCGATCGACGGTCGAGGACGAAGGCGGTGAAGAGACGCGTGGCGGGACGAGGGCCGTTCGATCAGAAGATCGAACGGTGGCTGCTGTTTCTCCTTCAACGCTCCTCCGCCGCCTGCGGAGGAGGGGCCTGTGCTCCGGTGAAGGGGGCTGACCTCCGCCTGCCTCGCTGAGCTCCGTCAGTGAGCTCTGTCAGCTCCCAGCTAGCTCGGAAGCAGCGGATGAGGACGGCGAAGCCTCCGGTGGTCTCGGATTGGCTGGAGGAGGGCTGGAGCACCTGGTCGATGAAGCTCGAAGAAGGATCCGATGAAGCTCCGGCCAATGATGATCGGGTACCTGCAAGGGTTATGTGGATAGCCGAAGCGTGCTGATACGATCGTGGAGAGGATGGCGTGGTCGGTGAGGCCTGCGGGTGCTTGAGGTGATCGGGCGAGGTGGCTCCGGACAAGCGGCGGAGCTGCTAGTCGACGATGGTCGAAGTGCGGTGAATGGCGAAGTGGAGAAGCCCGCGAGGATGCTAGCACCGTCGCGGAGCTCGTCGGGATGTCGAGGAGGTGTGGAGATGTCCGTGGAAGGCGAATAAAATCGGAGAAGATCGGAAGAAAAGAAGAGGATGATCGGAGAGGGGATGAAGGAGGTTACCTGGGGTTTGGGGCTCGGTTTTGAGCTCCAGGGGTCGTCGCTCCAGAGGTCGGTAAGCCTCGAGCTCGTGCAGCTACGCGGAGGGCGGCTGCGGCACGGCGGTGCACCGTGGATCTCGCCGGAGAAGAAGGTCCTTCGTCGCTCAACAATTCGGCCGCTTGCTGTCACCAAGAGGAAGCTTGGAGCTCGGGGTTCTTTCCTGGAGTGGCGGATGGGCTTGAATGTGGTCGGAGAGGGTGTATTTATAGGTCGAAGGTGGCGGCAGAGCTGGGTGAGTGGCGAGTTTCATGGAGGTGGTGGAGCGAGTGTGGCGGAGATGGTGATGTTCGAGGGTGTTGGCGAGGGAGAGGGAAGAGTGGGGAAGATCGTGGGAGAGTCAGTGGCCGGCGAGGGGGGCTGGAGTGCGGCCGAGAATAGAAAGGGGCGGCCCCTCCCGCAAGGCGGAGATCGTGGGAGAGAGGGGCTGCCCGAGGTAGGGGACGAAGTCCTGGCCGTTGGATCTTGTGATCCAACGGCCAGATGGAGGCGCGAAGCGGGCGGGTGAGATTAGATCTGGAGTGCCCAGATGAAGGGCTATGAGGGTGACACGTGGCGTGACGCGGGCGAAGTGCGAGCGGGCGGCTAGGATCGGGTCTAGGTGATTGATCTGAGGGTCACGATCCGCTGGAAGACGAGCGGTTGTGATGAAGGGATCGGGGGCGCGATCGGGCGGCCTAGAGGTCGCCACGTGGCTCGTTGAGGATGCGGCGCTAAGGAACGGTCCAGATGGAATGCGGGGTGGATCTGATGGCTGTAGAAGAGAGCGGACGTGGTCAGGCCTGGGCCGTTGGATCTGAGGTGCGATCCAACGGTGGAGGGCGCGGGCGGAGCAGACAAAGGGCAGCGGGCCGCGTGGCGCAATCAGAGGGCGCCACGTGGCCTGCTGTGAGTGGTCGAAGGGAAAGACACGTGTAGAAAGAGGAGGAGGCCGAATTTGGAAAAACTCAAAACATGAAAGTTGTAGATCTTGATGAGATCTACAAGTTTCATGTTGACCAAAGACGGAGATGAGGTCAAATATGATACATAAATACAAAGTTACATAAATATACATATGTAGTATACAAAATGACCCAAAAACCCAAGTTCCTCATACAAGCTCCAATTTCAATGAAATTAGTCTCATTTTGAAGGTCTTTTGATATGTAGTATTCTAAGAGTGAGTAGACCTAAGTAGGAGTTTGTATGCGGGCTTTATGTGTGTTTTAATGTACAAGGGTGCTCAGGGTATTTAGGCTCTTTTACAAGGGTGATTTGTGGCTTTCTTCCCTATATTCTTAAGGAGTATATACATATATTATAGAGAAGGAGTTATTTGATGAAGAGGTCTTTTACAGGTGATTTTTGGCTTCTTATTTAAATGCAGATGAGCTCCTAAAATGCATGAATTATGGATGCATGCATGAATGCTATTTATGCAAGATAAAGGGAAATATGCCTCTATTTTCTCGGGAACAAGGCTCTATTTTTGACTTTTGATGTGATGAATCACAGATTCATCAACCCCCTATACTTAAACCTTGCTCGTCCCCGAGCAACTAAATGAAATGCGAGAGTGAAATGATTTTGGGTTCCATACCAAGGTCATGAACAAAAGTTAAAAATGGAGCCTGACTCGACCTTTGGATTAATTGTGTGGCGGAACCTTATTTGGACCTGAACTTAAGAGCTAACAGACTTCAAGTTCCACAAGTCTTCTATTCAAGACGCCTCAATAGCCAGGTCAGAACAAATCCTCAAACGCAAATTTCTGATGACTATGATTCTTACTTGTACTGTGTAAGTGAGATATAGCTCTCCACATCAGAAATGACTCGGAACCAGCCTCCTCTAACAAGGTAACTCAATAACCCGGTCCAGTAACTCTTTCCTCGAGGAGCGGGGTATTCCCTTCTAAGTTCAAGTGCGACCAACTCAAGAGGAGGGGGTAGAGAAAAGAATGGACGGTGGCCAGTGTAGCCACCTATCCCGGGATGCCTGACCAGTGTAGCCAAGTCATCCAGCTGCATTTCTTCGTACTCCGACAGGTAAAAATTTTTTTCTTTGACTTGGACCTGTCTGATTTTTTTGGAGTTTTCTTGCAATTTTTTTTTTTTTTTTTTTTTTTCACTATATACAATGTGCAGCATGTACATCAGGAGTTTTTCCTCTTGAGCCAGTAGACTATCCCTCTTTTGAAGCATTATTGCAACCCACAGCATCCCGTCCTTAGATGTCAACACCACTAGACTAGGTTGAGATGCACTACCCTCCCTAGAGGAGGACGGATGTTTCCACCCGTGTGCTACTCCAAGCTAAAGGATTCTACCTCCTCACCACCTCATCAATGAAGAGCTACGTGCATTGTGCTTGTCCAAGTTAGGTCATTATCTAAGAGAATCCTGCGTATGCACGAAATATTCTACTTAGACTAATCAAGATGACATGTGAACATAGACTTGCGGACTCAAAGAATTAAGTCACTTGACCTGAAAAATCTTAATTCCAGTTCCTATAAGGTCCCTCTGAAATTAGATGGGTTAAGGTCAAATCAAGTCCATCCTCAATATCTACTCATAACTTGGTTCAGAACCCACTAGCTTTTCACTTTGCATATGCAAGATATGCAGATGATGTGCAGATGACATGCTATGAATGAAATGCAAGACTCTTTTTTTTTTTTTTTTTTTTTTTTTTTTTTTTTTTTGAAAATGCAAGATAATATGCAAGAGTAAATAAGAAGCCTTTTTGTTTTATTTTTCTGGTATACAACAATCTTTTTTTTTTTTATTATTTACAACAATCTTTAGTTGATATAATTTGTACATTAATTTATTATTAATAATTTTTTTTAATTTTTACAAAAGGTTTACAAGTAGTATACAAGTGTACAATTTTTTTTTTTTTCAATTTTTACCCACCCATAATTATTGCAAATATATATATACAAAAATATGCGAAAGTACGAGCTATGGGTAAAGTATATATGTAATATATACACGCCCCCCTATACTTAGCGTGTGCTATGTCCTCAGAGCACAGAGAGCGAGGAAAAAGACATAGCTCGTGCTAAGCATAGGAGAGCCAAAGAGGAATAGAAAGTATAGAAGTCGTCTTGCCCCCCTATACTTAGGCTCTGGCGGCCTAAGTGTAGAAGAAGATCAAAAATGGGGCGGACGAGGAAAGATGGGAATGGATGAATATACAATATGGGCATCGGTCCCCCCTATACTTAGGCTTAGGTCAGCCTAAGTATTGGTAAGAAATGCGTATGAGGACCGATGTGATCTGGAGAATGTACAGTGAAACGACTCGGGTGACCCCTTCCCCCTATACTTAGGATCTGGTCATCCTAAGTATAGTCCGAGATAATGATTCGATGATGTGGGGATGGGTTACTAGAATCGTGGAGGTAGAGGAAAGGATATACAGGAATGATGATATATGTACAAATGAGTCGGTCTGAATCTTCTGAAGATGCTGCTGATGGCTGGAGTTCATTGCTGCAAGGTCTCATGCACGGCTTGAGATGTATCTGCTGTATCTGTCTCGCGCATGAATACAATCTCCTCCACATGGACTAACTGTTCATTAGATTCAACGAAGTGCTTCAACAGCTGCCCATTAACCAGGAATGTCGGTGCGTCATCCGCGAGATCTGAGATCTCGACACATCCACTATCATGCACCGTTCGGACTACAAATGGTCCCGTCCACTTGGATTTCAGCTTGCCTTGGAAGGTCTTCAGCCTGGCATTGAACAACCATACCTTCTGTCCAGGAACAAAGGTCTTTCGTCTGATAAATCTATCGTGCCAACGCTTCACCTTGTCCTTGTACACCACACTGTTGTCGTATGCGCGGTTTCTGACTTCCACAAGCTCATTCAGATCCATGTCTCTCTGTTTTTGGCCCAGGTGTGTGTTCCAGTTGACCTTCTTTATTGCCCATTCTGATTTATGCACTAACTCTGCGGGCAAATGGCACGGCTTTCCGAATACCATTCGGAATGGGGAGGTACCTAACGGTGTCTTGTAAGCCGTCCTATACGCCCAGAGGACCTGATCCAAGATCTGAGACCAGTCCTTCCTGTCTGGGCGGACGAGCTTTTGCAGTATTGTTTTTACCTCCCTATTTGACACCTCAGCCATACCATTGGTTTGTGGGTGGTAAGGACTAGCGACACGGTGTTCGATGCCGTAATCCTTCAGGAGTTTCTTCACCTCCCGATTCACAAAGTGGCTACCCCCATCTGATATCATCATTTTGGGGATCCCGAACCTAGAGATTATGTGCTCTCTGATAAACTTACAGACAGTCCTGCTGTCTGCGGCTCGGGTCGGGATAGCCTCCACCCATCTTGACAGATAATCCACCGCAAGAAGGATGTATTCAAATCCGTGGCTGACAGGGAATGGGCCCATGAAGTCGATGCCCCAGGCGTCAAAGACATCACAAATGATGACCGGCTGCATCGGCATCTCATCCTTGGAACCAACGGTTCCTCCCATTCTCTGGCATACTGGGCACGACTTCGCGAAGGTGGTGGCATCGCGAAACAGAGTCGGCCAGTAAAAGCCACACTGAAGCACCTTCCATGCGGTCCTCTTCCCGGAGTGGTGTCCTCCTGCCTCTAAGCTATGGCATAAAGAAAGGACACTCTGGTATTCCTCCTGAGGAATACAACGTCTCCAGACGCAATCCGGTCCTTCAAAGAAAAGGATCGGATCCTCCCAATGGTAGTGTCTAGCATCCGACTTTAGTCGGTCAATTTGGCTCTTGGGCCAATCCTCGGGAACCTTCTTGGAGACAAGATAGTTCACGATATTGGCATACCATGGGAGTGAGTCGATAACAAAAATCGACTCGTCAGGGAAGGAGTCTCGAATTGGGGAAACCTCGGAAGTATTAATATTTTCGAGACGAGAGAGATGATCAGCTACTACGTTCTTCTTTCCAGGTTTATCACGGATGTCCAAATCAAATTCCTGGATAAGTAGAATCCAACGAAGAAGACGCGCCTTCGCGTCCTTCTTCTCCATCAAATATCGTAGTGCCGTGTGGTCTGTGAACACAGTCACCTTGGATCCGATTAAATGCGATCTGAATTTGTCCAAGGCAAACACTACCGCCAGCATTTCCTTTTCGGTAACTGTATAGTTACGCTGAGCAGAATCAAGCACTTTGCTTGCGTAGTGGATTGCAAACGGGACGCCATCTCTTCTTTGTCCCAATACAGCCCCAACAGCATAATCTGATGCATCCGTCATGATCTCAAAAGGGAGAGACCAATCTGGGGCTTGTAAAATGGGTGCGTCCATAATCATTCCTTGTAATAGCTTAAAGGCCGCAAGACACTTGTGATCGACAATAAACTCCGCGTCTTTGCCTAAAAGCTCAGTTAGCGGTCGGGCAATTTTAGAAAAATCTTTGATGAACCTCCGATAAAATCCGACATGCCCGAGGAACGACCGCAACTGCCGTACGTTGGTTGGTGGCTGGAGTCGTCTGATCACATCCACCTTGGCAGGGTCAACCTCCATTCCTCTCTTGGAGATGACGTGCCCCAACACTATGCCCTCCGTCACCATAAAGTGACTTTTCTCCCAGGAGAGCACCAGATTGACCTCACAACATCTTTTGAGGACTCGGTCCAGATTCCTAAGGCAGGAATCAAAAGAGTCGCCGTGGACCGAAAAGTCATCCATGAAGACTTCCAGGAATTCGCCGACCATTTCGGCGAATACAGCAATCATGCACCTTTGAAAAGTACCTGGAGCATTGCATAACCCAAAAGGCATGCGCCTGAAAGCATAGGTACCAAAGGGGCATGTGAACGTGGTCTTTTCCTGGTCCTCTGGAGCTATGGCTACTTGATTGTAGCCCGAGAACCCATCAAGGAAGCAGAAGAATTCTTTCCCTGCTAGTCTCTCTAAGATCTGATCAATGAACGGTAGGGGGAAATGATCCTTCTTCGTCGCGGCATTCAGGCGTCTGTAATCCACACAGACGCGCCACGACGTGGGTACTCTCGTCACGATCTCCTCTCCGTCCTCGTTGGTGGTCGTCTGAATTCCCGACTTTTTCGGGACAACATGGATTGGGGCCACCCACTTAGAGTCGGAGATTGGGTAGATAAAACCCGCGTCGCACCATTTTTCTATCTCTTTCTTGACAACCTCTCGTAGATTTGGATTCAACCGACGTTGGAATTCACGAGAGGGTTTGGCTTCATTCTCCAAATATATATGGTGCGAACACAGAGCGGGATTTATCCCGTGGAGATCGGAAATGCTCCAGCCTATTGCCTTGCGGTTCTTTTCCAGGATCTCTAGCAAGCGAGATTCCTGCTCCTCGGTCAATTGCGAACTGATAATGACCGGAAATTTCTTGGCTGCGCCCGCAAGGAAGGCATACTTAAGGGTTGTGGGTAAGGGTTTGAGCTCAGGGATGGTATGATCATCTAAGAAGTCTGGCTCAATCCGATCTGGTTCGGTGTTGGAAGTGGCTGGATCTTGATCTGCAGTGGCTGCCACCAAGCTTGGCTCTGGAGTCGGATCGTCAAAGGTCTCCATGCAATCGGCAAACGCCTCGTCCGACTCGTCTTCCTCATCTTCCGATTGTCCTAAGGATGTAAGGACTGACAGGCCCTCTTGGGCCTCTATGTCATCGAAGATGTAGGGTGATGCAGGCTCAGAGCTGTACTCGTTCCTAATGATCTCGCAGACTGACTCATGTACTGGATCATCTTCAAAGGAGATGGACATATCGGTGCTGGCTGGGTTCTGTCTCCATGGCCCAACTAAGTCTACATGTGCACTGTCTGTTTCGATCGAAGAGTACTCGGTGCTGGATTCGGAGTCCGGTCTCTGCCATCTGGTCTGCTTCATCTCTAGTTCCTCATCTCCGCCTGGAGTTTGGAACTGAATCTTCCCATTCTTATAATCGAATAAGGCCCCTGCTGTTCTAAGGAAGGGCCTACCCAAGATAATCTGGGAATCTCTCCAATTACGAGGGGTCTCCATATCAAGGACAGTGAAGTCCACCAGGTATTCCTGACCCTCGACTTTGATCACAATGTTCCTTAATTCTCCTTGGGACCTCTTAGTGGATTTATCTGCAAACTGCAGAATAGCTCTAGATTTCCTAAGAGGTCCGAGATCAAGCCGCTCATAGAGGGCTGTGGGCATCAAATTGATCGAGGAACCATTGTCAAGGAGAGTGCGTGCAAACGCGATGTCATCAACATGACTCACTACATAGTGTGCACCCATGTCTCTTCGTTTCCGAGGAAACGAGTTCTTTATTGCACAAGTCGTGGCTACTGATAGAACGTGTTTCTCAACACGGCTTTTGGTCTTCCTGCTAACCCTAGTAGGTGTGCATCGCACCTTAAGGTATTTCTGGAATGCAGGGGTCATTTCCACGAACTTGTCGAAAGGGATTGTGACCTTGATATGTTTGTTACAAAATTCAGCCATCTCAGGGTCATCTTTTTGGATTTTTGTGTTTTTCTTCTTCCCACCCTTAAGAGCTTGTGGGAAAGGGATTATTAACTCAGGATCTGGAACTGAAATATTTTCATTAGAAACTGAAACTGAGTTCTGGACAGGACTCTGACTCGGACTTTTGTACAGACTCTGATGCTGACTCTGACGAAAGGGAAAATGCTTGGGCGAAACCGGTGATGCGTCTTCCGCTTCTTCTGACTGGTCCTCCTCAGATGGAGGTGCGGGCTCATCGGTGCCGTCGGACTCCAGGTGGATGCGGGGGTGCTGCTTCGAGGACTCAGATGTCCTCTTCTTCTGCTTGCGGTGGTGGTGGTGATGCTCCTCTTCCTCCTCCTCCGAATTCTCCTCAGGTCGAACTTCGGAGGTTCCTTCCTGTTGTGCCCGTGCCCGATCAGGTATGGTCACGGTCCTTCCGCTCCTGAGGGACATATGGTTAACATTATCATACGAAAGGATCTCATGTTCAGATAAATAATTATCTGAATAGTCTACCTGATCTCTAGGTCGGTTCTGGCCTTGGTGTATGCTGTTCGGGTTGGCCTGAACCTGTGCGGGAAGTGGAGTCCTTGGCGCCGTTTGTTGGTCTTGAGCACGAGAGACCCGATTGATGTCGGTTCTCATGTCCAAGTAATCGTTCTGCATCTGCTGGACCCTATCAGACAGGGTCTGGATCGCCAAGGTGAGGGACTCCAACTCGGTGGGCTGGGCTGGCTGCTGCGTGGATGCCGTCCTGAACTGGCCCTGCTGGCCGTGCCGATACTGCTGCTGATGGGGTGGTGCTGGCCCCTGCTGGTAGGTTCGCTGCTGCGGCTGGTACCCCTGGTCTGGCCTGGACTGGTATCGCGGGATTGTGACGGGTCTGGTCTCCTGGTATACTGGGGTTGGGCGGTGTGCCTGATCCTTCCCCATCTCAATTTGCCGGACTAGTGGGTCACGGCTATACCAGAGCCCGTTGATCTCGTAGACGGGCGGAGGCTCCTCGTATGCTGTCTCAACTGGTGGGGGTGCTTGATGGTTCTGCTGGGTGTAAGTCTGATCCCAGCTGCTTTGAGACCCCGGTGCCTGTTCCTGTACAAGATGAACTCGATGTACAGGTACAGGTGGTGCAGAAGGGGTGGGTAGCTTCATCTTGGCTACCTTTTCAGAGAGTTCCTCCACCTTCTTGGGAAGGCTCGAAAGAGACTCCATCTCCGCGACTCGCTTGTGGATCTGTTCGACCATGGTGAGCTTGTCTGCAATCATCCCCATGCTGGGGATGAGGTCCTCTGTCAGATCAGCAACAGTCCTTTTAGTTGTCTCGTTGGATAGAATCGAGGGAGACAACTGATAGGCCCTTGTGGCCTGTGACCTGCCGGTTTCTGCCATCTGCTCCAGGATCTTCCATACGGCGTGTTCGTTCTTGTTCAGATAGCTTCCTCCGCAGGCGGCGCTGACTAACCCCTGCATCTCTGGGGTTAAGCCGCAGAACAAGGTCTGGACTAGGATCGCCTTTGAAATGCCGTGGCATGGGCATTTCTGCACTAAATCATTGAACCTGTCCCACGCCTCGTGGAACGGTTCGCAGGGTCCTTGGGCGAAGCTGGCAATCTTCGTACGCATCTGATTGGTTCTACTGAGTGGGTAGAACTTCTTCAGGAAGAGGTCCTTGAACTGCATCCAGGTAGTACAAACCACCCCTAGGTTCTTCAGCCAATGTGCAGCCTTATCTCCTAAGGCAAAAGGGGTGGCTTTCAGTCTGATATAGTCTTGGCCAACATTGGGATGGCTCAGATTATTACAGACTAGTTCGAAGTCACGGAGGAAGGTGTACGGCTCTTCGCTGAGGTTTCCGTTGAACTTCGGCAGCAGGCTAAGGAAGTGGGGCTTCAGCTCGAATGCCTGGTCGGGAACTGCAGGTGCTAGCCAATTCTGGATCTCGTTCTCCGCCGGGTTATATGTATCGACCATTGGCCGGTCGATTCCTTCTGCTACTATAATCTGCCCCATTCGTGCAGTGAGATCGGCATTCTTCTGTTCAGCTTCTGCCAGACGTCTAAGGATCTGTCTCATCTGGTCCTCGTCGGGCGGCATCCTTGGCGGCATTTCTCCCTCCAGTTCTGGGATATGGAAAATAGGTCCGGTGTTAGAGGGTAAATCAAGGAATGGATTACCGAGGCAATGGTCTTCCTCGGTACTCTCAGAGGAGATAAAAGGGTTGGTTTGAGGGTAACCACCCTGAGCAGGAGGGAACCAGGACTCAAGAGGGTCATGAGTCCTGGGTGGTCCAAAGTGCGTTTGGACCGAAAAAGACGAGTTATCTGGGGGACTCATAGAGGGATCAGTGAATTGTGTGTCGAGATCTCCCCATTGACTCATCTTGATAAGCGAGAAGAAGATAGGATTTTACTCCTACCTGAAGCAAGCAAGAAGAACAATCCAAGACCCTGGTTTTCACACTCAACACAGTGAAGGACTCAAATTGAGTCCAATTTATCTTGTAATTTTTAAGTGTGAATTTCAAGCAAATCTAGCAAGGATTACGCGGCCTAGAGGGAAGTCGGCTCAGAGCCGGATGCGTCTTCCCTGTTTATCCTGTCGTCTAAGATACCGCCGCTCCTTCCTTTCTTCGCTCCTATCCCAAGCCGAGGGATTCAGTGACCACGCCCCTATCTACCTGCAAGCAGGCGGAGGCTGACAAGGCCGGAACTTCACCCCGGGGGGTTACTGGCAGCTTGTCGCGAAGTACCGCAATTTCGCCCCTATCTACCTGAGACAGGCGGAGGCTACTTGGTACTAGTCAAAGAATCTGAAAGTATCCGGCTTGTGATATTTGCTAGGATCAGTCAGAACGATGATATGGAAGACGGGGATTTGGGCTCTACCTTAGGGTGTTCACACACACTCAGGTACCCTCACTCAGCCTGAAAACAAGGTCGGGGTTACTCTCCCGCAAACAATTTTCAGTTTTATTCCCTTTTTATTGTCAATACTGTTAGCAGTCCCAGTTTTAAAGTAGGTTATCACTGAAATTTAATCACCACAAAGCACGCCTATCGGACAGTCCCAATTTCCTTTAATTAAGTGAGAAAATCAGAGGGGGAAATCGAGAAAGGCCGATGCAAGTTAAAATCTATGATGCGTATGCTAAGTAGAGAATACTTACAGTGATCCCTTCGCTTGTCGATGCAGGATGCTATACAGAATTGAAAACTCTATCCTATATGCAAATGCAGGCGATAAAAGCCGCTCCTAGACAGGCAGTTCTATTAGCGTGAAGAACAGATTGATTTGAACTAAGTCCTGCGGTCTAAGTGCGTCTTTTAAATGTGTTGTGTGGTCCTATTGATTACGAGCACAAACAAGTCCTAGATTGGCTCGAGGAGCCGCTAGTGCAAGCTAAGTTACCAATCAACCACACAGCACACGGGACACGGTTTCCACTATTTTTACACGCGCGAGAACCCAAACGGGAACCGCTGGAAACGATGCAAAAGAAATAAAATAAAATGAAAATTACAAGGCCTCTCTTTCTCTCACACAATCTAAGTGCTAAGTCTTCGAAGCGTCGCCGACTCCTCGCGTTCCTCGCATAAAAATTAAGATAAGGTCAGAGAGTGACACAAAAATAAAATAAAGCAAAAATAAATGAGAGAAATAATTACAAGAACAACCGGGGGTCAGACTACCCGGGGGTTAGAAAATCAAACACTCAAAATGTGATGTAAATTAACCTAAGCCGTGCCTCCCCGGCAACGGCGCCATTTTGATAAGCCTCCCGCACCCTTAGTTAATCCGGTCAAATTAATGTCCAAATCAATTAATGATATTCGTTGCAGTCGGATACGAGGGATTAATCAAAAATCACTTAGCTATTAATGTTAAGTGATGTAGTTTTTTTTTACTTGGTGAAGTCCAAGGTCGATCTCAGGGAGGCATCTGTCTCCTTAGGTTGATTACATCAATTCACAAGTGCTCGAGATTCGGGGAACGATTTTTTTTTTTTTTTTTGGTCTTTTTAATTACTATGTAGACAATGCAGACAATCCTTAGCCAATTTCAAGTTAGATTTAATTGATATATCAAATTCAGTCCAAAAATTATGAAAATTGGCCAGAAGGTTGCTTATGATGAAAATGACCTACACTAATTTTTTTGGAATTTTTTGACTCAAAATGAATATTCTATGAATTAACTAAACAAACAGTGTGATTTTCAATGTTTAATTTTTAATAAATATCAAAACACAATATTTCTCGGAACTAAAATTATCCTAGGAAGGTCTAATGATCAGGAACCTAGGAAAATTGACAGAACTAAAAAAATGTTGTGAAATGAATTAATTAAAATTAATCAAAGGAAATCACTAAACTATTTATTCAGGCCTCGTTATGCGTGCAAATGATGTGAAATTTTTATGGGATGTTAAAAACAATGTCCTTAAGCTACTGTGATTTTTTTGGTGATTTTTGAAGGCACAGATAATTTACTAAAAATCAAATAGCATCTCTGGGCAAAATATGACTCAAATCAACCAATTAATTCATTAATAAATCAAGAAAACCAACAAAAATACAACACGTGTGCTAACAGGTAGAGGACAAAGTTCTCAACAATATGCAACTTTTAAAATTCAAAAATAATCAAAAATGCATGCTATGGACACGTGCAAACATAGGGGTCTAAATGCAATACTGAAAAATAAATGTTCAAGAAATAAACATGCTGACAGGGACTAAAGTGCAATTACCAAGACTATGCAGGACTTGAATGCAAATTCTCCACGAATCACGTGCGCCTCACGTGATGTCTGCTTCACAGGGACCTTTCTGCAATTTTGGAAACCTCCAGGGGTGTCGGTGCAATTTACCCAGGCCGCACGTGCTCCTCACGTGGGGCGGCCTAGGCTCGGAGGCGTCGGAGGCTCGGATCGAGGGTCGGGGCTTCTGGAGGCTCGGGTTAGCCTCGGATCTGCTTCGGGGGACCCGAGCCTAGGCTTGGGTGCCGAGGCTCGGATCGGGCGACGTGGCGGCCTGAGGGCCCTTGGATCTGGATGGATCCAAGGGTGGTAGGTGAAGACGCGTGGCAGCGGGTGGAGCGTCCGATCCTTGGTGCGATCGACGGTCGAGGACGAAGGCGGTGAAGAGACGCGTGGCGGGACGAGGGCCGTTCGATCAGAAGATCGAACGGTGGCTGCTGTTTCTCCTTCAACGCTCCTCCGCCGCCTGCGGAGGAGGGGCCTGTGCTCCGGTGAAGGGGGCTGACCTCCGCCTGCCTCGCTGAGCTCCGTCAGTGAGCTCTGTCAGCTCCCAGCTAGCTCGGAAGCAGCGGATGAGGACGGCGAAGCCTCCGGTGGTCTCGGATTGGCTGGAGGAGGGCTGGAGCACCTGGTCGATGAAGCTCGAAGAAGGATCCGATGAAGCTCCGGCCAATGATGATCGGGTACCTGCAAGGGTTATGTGGATAGCCGAAGCGTGCTGATACGATCGTGGAGAGGATGGCGTGGTCGGTGAGGCCTGCGGGTGCTTGAGGTGATCGGGCGAGGTGGCTCCGGACAAGCGGCGGAGCTGCTAGTCGACGATGGTCGAAGTGCGGTGAATGGCGAAGTGGAGAAGCCCGCGAGGATGCTAGCACCGTCGCGGAGCTCGTCGGGATGTCGAGGAGGTGTGGAGATGTCCGTGGAAGGCGAATAAAATCGGAGAAGATCGGAAGAAAAGAAGAGGATGATCGGAGAGGGGATGAAGGAGGTTACCTGGGGTTTGGGGCTCGGTTTTGAGCTCCAGGGGTCGTCGCTCCAGAGGTCGGTAAGCCTCGAGCTCGTGCAGCTACGCGGAGGGCGGCTGCGGCACGGCGGTGCACCGTGGATCTCGCCGGAGAAGAAGGTCCTTCGTCGCTCAACAATTCGGCCGCTTGCTGTCACCAAGAGGAAGCTTGGAGCTCGGGGTTCTTTCCTGGAGTGGCGGATGGGCTTGAATGTGGTCGGAGAGGGTGTATTTATAGGTCGAAGGTGGCGGCAGAGCTGGGTGAGTGGCGAGTTTCATGGAGGTGGTGGAGCGAGTGTGGCGGAGATGGTGATGTTCGAGGGTGTTGGCGAGGGAGAGGGAAGAGTGGGGAAGATCGTGGGAGAGTCAGTGGCCGGCGAGGGGGGCTGGAGTGCGGCCGAGAATAGAAAGGGGCGGCCCCTCCCGCAAGGCGGAGATCGTGGGAGAGAGGGGCTGCCCGAGGTAGGGGACGAAGTCCTGGCCGTTGGATCTTGTGATCCAACGGCCAGATGGAGGCGCGAAGCGGGCGGGTGAGATTAGATCTGGAGTGCCCAGATGAAGGGCTATGAGGGTGACACGTGGCGTGACGCGGGCGAAGTGCGAGCGGGCGGCTAGGATCGGGTCTAGGTGATTGATCTGAGGGTCACGATCCGCTGGAAGACGAGCGGTTGTGATGAAGGGATCGGGGGCGCGATCGGGCGGCCTAGAGGTCGCCACGTGGCTCGTTGAGGATGCGGCGCTAAGGAACGGTCCAGATGGAATGCGGGGTGGATCTGATGGCTGTAGAAGAGAGCGGACGTGGTCAGGCCTGGGCCGTTGGATCTGAGGTGCGATCCAACGGTGGAGGGCGCGGGCGGAGCAGACAAAGGGCAGCGGGCCGCGTGGCGCAATCAGAGGGCGCCACGTGGCCTGCTGTGAGTGGTCGAAGGGAAAGACACGTGTAGAAAGAGGAGGAGGCCGAATTTGGAAAAACTCAAAACATGAAAGTTGTAGATCTTGATGAGATCTACAAGTTTCATGTTGACCAAAGACGGAGATGAGGTCAAATATGATACATAAATACAAAGTTACATAAATATACATATGTAGTATACAAAATGACCCAAAAACCCAAGTTCCTCATACAAGCTCCAATTTCAATGAAATTAGTCTCATTTTGAAGGTCTTTTGATATGTAGTATTCTAAGAGTGAGTAGACCTAAGTAGGAGTTTGTATGCGGGCTTTATGTGTGTTTTAATGTACAAGGGTGCTCAGGGTATTTAGGCTCTTTTACAAGGGTGATTTGTGGCTTTCTTCCCTATATTCTTAAGGAGTATATACATATATTATAGAGAAGGAGTTATTTGATGAAGAGGTCTTTTACAGGTGATTTTTGGCTTCTTATTTAAATGCAGATGAGCTCCTAAAATGCATGAATTATGGATGCATGCATGAATGCTATTTATGCAAGATAAAGGGAAATATGCCTCTATTTTCTCGGGAACAAGGCTCTATTTTTGACTTTTGATGTGATGAATCACAGATTCATCAATCTGCCAGAAGATAAACTGCTTACATACAACATCTGGGTGGATTCCCTATTAAATACATTGTTTGATCGGTAGTTAATAGAGTTGTCCATCAACTCAATGATTGATGCGGTTGAAATTTATGGTAGAATTGTTGAGGGGTGAGAAGAGAAGAAATTGGGGTAAGGGGATAGGGAGGAGCATGCCAAGCTGCATGGGGAGGGAACAAGGTAAGGGGGGAGAATTGTGTTGGAGGATTTGAGAAGAGAAATAACTTCAAAGGGGGGAGAGGGATACATCCAAAGGCTATCTTAAATTGAATCTCATTTCAATTGCTCGATTACATAGGAGTAGGTGGCCTTGTATAGGGAATTAACCCATTAAGAAAACAACATTTCACTCAAAAGACACACCCAATCCAAAAGACACGTCCCCAGATTGTGACTTTTGATTTTTTACGATAAAAAACACAATAAAGTACAATTACAACAAAACCATATTTTATGAGTTGCTTGATCATCGAGCGTACCCAATTTAAACCACTCTTTCCCACTAGAGGGTATCTTTGCCATTTCCCACAACACCATTGTGTGATGCTCGATTGATCGTGGTAGCAACATCGGGTTAGTTGATTGTAGTTGTATCGACAGTAGCGAGAGTTATGCCAGTGATACTACCCTCGTTGGAGGGTCAAACCGGATTTGCCATCGCCCTTTGTAGGGTCGCGTGCATCGGAGATGGTAGCGGATCGCCGGATTGTTGATGGCATTTCCAAGGGGGCCCGAGCAACCAACATTGGCGAGGGTAGTAGTGGTGGCGAGTTTGGTGCCGTAATCGGAGTTGGCATTACCGGGTCAGGTTTCTCGAGGAAGAAAGTGCTAACGAAGCAATATTCATTTGGACAATGATTTCGTATGCAAACAAGTCAAGAACTTCAAACTCTTCATGAACAGGACCTTCGTCGAAGATGGGTTCCGTATCTTCATTGTTTTCTTGTACAATTGTTGGAACAATGAAATCTTCATTGTGAATGAATATATTTTCATCAAACCTATGTTGTATTGATGTTGTATTGTGCGAATCTTCATTGTGATTGATTGTGTCTTCTTCTAGCCATGAATCCAACTATAGTTGCACCTTGATGCTTGATAGAATGCGAGTCTTGAGTCTTTTTGTCAGGACTGTGAGCCTTGGTCAAGACGACTCAAGTTGAACATCATTTTCCAATGCTCGATGGGATCGTCGAATCATAGGAATGAATCATGATCCAGGCTCTGATACCAATTGATGTTGAAATTTAGGGTAGAATTGTTGAGGGGCGAGAAGAGAAGAAATTGGGGGTAAGGGGATGGGGAGGAGCATGCCAAGCTACGTGGGAGGGGAGGAGGAGAATATGAGGGAGGAGAATTGGATTGGATTATTAAAGAGGAGAAAGAATATTCACGAGGAGAGGAGGATAGAGCCAATGTCTAATAAACTTCTCTTCACGAGGAGAGGAGGATAGAGCCAATGTCTAATAAACTTCTACTTCATTTCATGTCCCTATTACAAATGACTAGGTTGCTAAATATATGGATTTAACACGTTAAAAGATGCAACCTTTCAACTAAAAGACACATTCAAATCCAAAAGGCACATTGAAAGGTTGTGACTTTTGGTTATTTTGAAAATAAAAAATAAAAATTACAATTAAATTGCAAGAAAAATAAATAATTTGAACTACACCAATGATGATACTTTTAACAAGCCACATGAAGTCTTGCATGGATCGTAATGTGCAACCCGGGAACATGGGGGATGCTTCTACTTTTTATTTCACGGGGAATTTGTTCTCCCATGTTGGAGTTCCTTGGACGGAAATTCTGACCATACAAATCGCCTTGCTTTGTCACATAAAGCCCTTCAATTTCCCGGAGACTCATTCTTGATGAAACTAAGGCTCTCTTTGATCTCATATCTGCAAGAAAGGTTTCCATATGGTTGCATTGATGGCCATAAAAGCATGAACAAGTGAAGCTTTGAGCATCGACTCATGCACCAAAGGTGAAGGGATATATATACTATGAAGAGAGATCACTATTGATGGTTATTAAATATCAGACTTGACTGAACTTTAAAGAGCCTGATAGTTTGAAATCAAATTTGAAACATCAAATTCATCGGGATCCACTTTGGAGCATTGAACAATCTTGTATTAAAACACAAACTACTTGGTATGAACTTTCAAAATTGGCTATAAAATTAGTGAGTCCGTAAACCTGGCTAATATATAGTAGTATTCGACTTATATCATACTATACTGGCAGGGGCAGCAATCGCGATATCTAACCTTCCTTTCTTTTTCTTATAAGAGAGAAATCGGCAAGAATTTAGACCTGTGTTTCTAGACTCTTCTCAACTTCTATCAACTGGAGGGGTAAGGAAGTTGAAGACTCACGCCATGTGGTCGAAGAAACCGAAATTGCAGGGGTACATGCTGTTGCAATTAGCTGGTAGCCTTGCTTTAACAATTTCAATGGCCAAAAGGGTGAAATTTTTTAGATTGACAATGGATAAAAAAACTACTGTATTTAAAATATATTACAAATTGTTGGTGCAACTAAATTCTAAACTGCAAGACACGACTCTCCGTCAGAGGTATTCGAGAGATCACTAATGCCTTGGGGGTTGGGGCCTTTGGGAAGATGATTTATTAGCACAACAATACTTTGGTGATTTTTTCCATCTGCATGCTGTAGAGGGTTGGATATTTAGCCATGTCTGTAATTAGCTCTAATACCAGAAACTGTGCATTTGATTATGAATCGCCACTTCGGCAATATTAATTATTTTCTTAATATCTCGCAGATGGATCTTGGTGTAGGATCATTTGTAGTGGCGAATGCATTAGTTTCACGGCAAGCACGTAGCCATATCTCAATGTATGCCACTGACCGTTACACCCTCTTTTGTCAATCATAGTTAAATTATATATATATTCCCTGTATGGTTTAGTGTTTCGCGCACTGTGTAACTGAGATGGTGCATCAGTGTAAACACTGAGTGTGCCAAGCCTTATATTATACTATTAATTTAAAGGAATTTTGCTTGTCAAAATGCTCTTCGTAAATAAATGACGCGCAAAAGTACTGCAAGTTTCGATTAAGTTTAAAAAGGGAGATGGCATCACTGTTCATGTCAGTTTTTCCTACATATGTTCAAAAAATGTTTCTGAGATTCGCTGCTTTCTCGGTTTGGCTGGATACTATCGGCGATTCACGTCTATCGCGATAGGCCTTCTCGAAGATTTCAATCCTCCGCGAAAACAAAGAAAATCCGCGCGGTCAAAAATGGCCTCAGCAAACTTCTAATTACTCGTGTACATAACTACATATTCAATTGCAAGTACTTTATTTTGTTTTACATGTTTTAGTTTGGTGTCAGAACTCATACAATTGTTAGAGTTAAATACACTTATAGACATCTCTAATTAAATAATCAGTGATCATTTCTCTCTAATGGTGAAATATTTTTAGAAAGCTTTCAAAACAAAGCAAAGCTTATAGGTTCTTCTATGCACTTTTACGTTAAATTTGTTTTGGAGCTGATTCTTGGCAGTTTGTGTTAGAATTGGACCAGGGCATATAAATTTATGCTGCATCCTCTGATCTCCAATTTCTTCATATTTTCTCATAGTTACTTGCCTTTTCCATTTAAGCCTTTTCTAGCGTAGGATGCGTTTTCCCCTGAAACAATCATAGCTAAGCTCATATTTTGTGATGGTTAATTAGTTGAAATCACCTTTTACAATTTTCGACTATTCTGCTACCTACAATTGCATGCATTATGTTATCTCGAAGGAAATTGCATCATCTTGATACTTGATGATATTTTCTTACTCATTTTTAGGAAATGGGCTTCCGCAATCAAGTCTACTGGGCCCCTTGTCTTACTTGGTGTGGGGCGGTTGGTTTCCACCAGTAGTGTCGACTACCAGGTGAGAGAATACTTCTTTTGGCGACCAGATGGATACATTATCAATGAGTTGCATTCTCGAATCCGAACATTCAATCCCGAAACTTTCTTAACATGGACCTTGCTGTTATTCTGTAATCTTTTTATCTTGGGGGTGCTTTGTGTCATAATAAATTATTTCTTTAATGGTGTAGAGGTTCACATTATGTTATGATGTACCGTTACGTATTTTTTATTTATCTCGTGTACGTCTATGTAATTTACCCAAGGGTTTTCTCTCTATATAAGAGACCCTAGGGCTCTATGGAATAACACAACAGAGTATTATTGACTCTGACATGGTATCAGAGCAAAAACCCTAATCTAGGATTTTCCTCCACCCGCCCCCCACCCCGTTCGGCCGCCGCCCCCCCTCTAGCCGCCGAGCCCCCAGCCTCCCGCCGCCGAGGCTACAGCCTCCTCCCGCTGCCGTTCTCACCAGCCGCCGCCGTCCCCACCCGCCGTCGCCAACCCCACCAGCCGCTGCTCGCGACTCTCATTCTTCGGTCGGCGTCGATTCAACGATGGGTTCAGGTGCATAAAGTCTACATATGCACTTGAATCCAAACGGGTCTTTGTAGACGTCAGTTCTTTTGTCTATCATCCCTAGGTCTTATTCTCCGGCGATATGCCAGAACAAAAGGTTGATATGCCCGCCATAGGTGTCTTTAAAGGTTTGGTACCAATAGTCAAAATGGACGGGACGAACTACGAACTCTGGGCTATGCAGTTCCCGAGTCTTATGAAGTCATGTGGTAAGAAAGAAGCATATTCTTACCGAAGATGAGCCGACAGAGAAGACGGGGATATATGCCTCATGGGAGGCTGATGATGCGTATGCCAAGGTCTGGCTGTCAGGGACGCTCACGATGGAGATCGCCAACGACGTCCTCCATCAACCCACCGCCAAGGCGATGTGAGATATTCTGGCTACTACATATTCTCAAGTGAGGAACGAGACGAAGATGCTGCAGTTGCAGCATGATATTTTTACCATGAAGCAAAATGGGCGGCCTCTTCATTCTTTGTACACGTCCCTACATGGGATGTTCGAGAAATTATATAGCACCATCTCGCTCACAGCCACCCCCGAGCAGCAGAAGATGTTCCGCAGTGCTACTATGGTAGGCGTATTACTTGTTGCCCTTGATCCGGAGTACGAGGCAGCCCGCTCTCAGATCCTCGCCGATGCCACTATTCCTCCGATGGAGGAAGTCTACATGAGGCTCAGTCGTATCTCCGTTCCCTCCAGTGCAGCGACTCCCCCTCCTTCGGCAATGGCGGTCTCCAGACACGAGGTAGTTCATCTTCATTTCGTGGTCGAGGAGGTGGCGGACGTGGTCGAGGAGGTCGTGTGTGTTCAACATGCTCCTTCTGTCATCGCAGTGGTCATTCCGAGGACACATGCTATTCCAAGCATGGATTTCCTCCTTCTGCATGTGTAGCTGATCATGTTCAGGCTCCGTCAGCATCTACTCCAGATCACAGGTTCGAGGAGCTAGTGGCACGGCTTCGTGACATTATGCCGCAGTCATCATCAGAGGGTGCTGATACATCTGACGTTACGGCTTCTGCGTCAGCTACTACCTCTGCTACTGCCAGTACCTCAGGTAGTACTTCTGCCTTTTGTCATAACCACGATCTCTCAGATTGGATTGTTGACTCTGGAGCCACCCATCATCTCTGTCGTGATAGAGATATGCTACAGTCCTACAGGGATATGCAGTCTGGTCGTTCCGTGCTCATAGCTGATGGCACTCATTCCCCTATTGTGGGTTAGGGGGAGACTCTCTTATTGCCCTCCATGCACTTACAGAATGTTCTACATGCACCAGTGTTCTCCATGAATTTATTATCAATTAGTCAGATTACAAAAGATTTGCACTGTCGCGCTATATTTGACCCATCTTCTGTCATTTTTCAGAACATACTAACGGGCAGGGTGATTGGTTGTGGTTCTGAGCACAATGGCTTCTATCGTCTAGTACGGAACTCCTACGCAGGTGTCTCACTACACTCTCAGGGATCCGTTTCTCTGTATACATGGCACCTTCGCTTTGGTCACCTTCCGCTCCAGAAGATGTGTCACCTCCTGCCACAGATCTCTCCGAATTCTTCATTTCGTTGTGAAGCGTGTCAGTTAGAGAAGCACCATTGTTCTAGCTTTCCTAGTCGTCAGGGTCGGAGCAGTCGCTCCCCGTTTGAGTTATTTCATATAGATATTTGGGGTCCTAGTCGTGTCTCGGATCATCAGGGTCACAGGTTTTATCTTGTTGTGGTTGATGATTTCTCTCGTGTTTCTTGGACTTTTCTTCTTAAGAATAAATCTGAAGCATGAAGTGTTATAAAAAATCTTATCAATGAAGTGCAGAATGTTTTTTCCTCTATTATTAAATATGTGTGCACGGATAATGCATTGGAATTATGCACTCGTTCTCTTGCTCAGTTTCTTTCCTCTAAGGGTATTATCCACCAAACTACATGTGCTTACACATCTCAACAAAATGGTGTCGCGGAGAGGAAACATCGACACTTTCTTGATATTACTCGCACATTACTTATTCAAAGTTGTGCACCATTATCCTTTTGGGGAGATGCTATACTTACAGCATGTTATCTGGTCAATCGTATGCCTTCTACCGTTCTTGGGGAAAATGCTCCAATCTCTGTTCTCTTTCCTGATAAGGACTTGTTTTCACTTACCCCTCGTGTCTTTGGAACTGTCTCCTTTGTTCACCGCTTGTCTCCAGGACTTGACAAGCTCTCTCCTAGAGCTGTTAAGTGTGTTTTTGTGGGCTACTCGCGGACACAAAAAAGATATCGTTGCTATGACCCCATTCACGACAAGTACTATGTGAGTGCTGATGTTACATTTTTTGAGCCGGTTATGTACTTCTCCCCTGCAGGTGACAGATTGGTTTCCTCTACATCTACGGATGATAATGTCTATGTTCCCCTACCTCCAAGTCTGAGTCAATCTGAGTCCACTACACCACCACCACCACCACCACCTCCATATCCTTCTATTCCAATATTCCCTAAGTTCTACACAAGGCGGTCAGGGCCTGCTCAAGCTACACGTCGACCATCCAGCACGCCTTAGGTATGCTCCAATGTTATCGCTAATGATGGGTTAGATAATGCATCGGTGCAGGAATCTTTGATACAGGAGGAGGATCCGCCATTCATTACAGTGAATGATGATTTTGATCGTCCTATTGCACATAGGAAGCAGAAGAGGCAATGTGCGTCCTATCCTCTTACGTCTCAAGTGTCCTTTCGTCGTCTTACTGGTGATTTCCAGAGGTTTGCAGCAGATGTCTCGACGATTGAGATCCCACGGACCTATCAAGAGGCCATGAAGATTGATTGCTGGCGTTTAGCCATGGAAGAGGAGATGCGTGCCTTACAGTCTCGAGGGACTTAGTCCCTAGTTCCCATTCCTCCAAGTGCTTCTGTGGTGAGTAGCAAGTGGGTGTTTATAGTTAAATATCACGCAGATGGGCGTCTAGATCGGTACAAGGCCAGACTTGTCACACGAGGCTTCACCCAAACCTATGGGGTAGATTATTTGGATACATTTTCACCAGTGGCTCGACTCTCGACTCTTCGCATTCTACTATCTGTTGTTGTGATACGTGATTGGACCATTTTTCAACTTGATGTCAAAAATGCATTCTTGTATGGTGATTTACAGGAGGAAGTCTACATGCAGCAGCCACCGGGTTTTGCTGCTGAGGGGGAGACTCAGATGGTGTGTAGACTTCATAAGGCTCTCTATGACCTTAAACAAAGTCCAAGGGCATGGTTCCAGAAGCTTTCCCAACTGATTGAACGACAAGGGTTCAAGATATCAAATGCGGACCACTCATTGTTTATCCAGAAGACTCCCAGAGGTACGGTTGTCGTCATGGTATATGTTGATGATATTCTGGTTACAGGAGGTGATGCTCAGGGAATCGAGATGACTAAATCTCTTTTGGGAAGTCAGTTTATTACGAAGGATCTAGGCACGATACGATATTTTCTGGGGATAGAGTTTGCGAGAAATGCACAAGGAATGGTAATGACCCAAAGAAAATATGTCACGGACTTGCTAGTTGAAACAGGAATGGTTGGATGCAGACCATCGAACACTCCTATGGACCCAAGTATGAGACTTTATGACAATGATACTGAAGAGGTGGACAAAAGAAGATACAGAGAGATGGTGGGTAAGCTTCTGTACATCACCGTAACTCGACCGGATATTGCCTATGCAGTAAACCGGGTGAGTCAATTTATGGAGCAGCCTAGGCAAGTTCATATGGAAGCCCTGCATATGATATTGAGATACCTGAAGTCTTCCCCAGGCACAAGTTTGTTATTTAGAAAAAACACAGATCTGTCTATCTTCACTTGTGCAGACGCAGACTATGGAGGGTGCCCAAAGGATCGTAAGTCTACTTCAGGATTTGCTATCTTTATAGGAAACTCTTTGGTTTCTTGGAAAAGCAAGAAACAAACTGTTGTGGCGAGATCCAGTGCTGAATCCGAATATAGAGCCATGGCACAAGCAAGCACAGAAATGATGTGGGTTCGAGCGGTCTTGGAAGATTTGAATGTAAATGTCTCTTTACCCATGCATCTTCAATGTGACAACCAGGCAGCATTGTTCATTGCCAATAATCCAGCCTTTCATGAAAGAACAAAGCACATCGAGGTAGATTGTCACTACACTAGAGACATGATCCAGAAGGGCTTGATTTCCACTTCACACGTCAGTTCAGAAGACCAGACTGCTGCTATATTTACCAAGCCATTGCTCAGAGGACCTTTCCAGAGATGTTCTTTCAAGCTGAGCATGATTGATATCTATGCTCCATCTTAAGGGGTAGTGTAGAGGTTCACGTTATGTTATGATGTACCGTTACATATTTCTTATTTATCTCATGTACGTCTATGTAATTTACCCAAGGGTTTTCTCTCTATATAAGAGACCCTAGGGCTCTATGGAATAACACAACAGAGTATTATTGACTGACAAATGGGATGTATTAAGAATATGAAAGCACGCCGAACTACTTTAATGCCCACAGAAGTGAAGAAAATTACAGTGATTTATTTTCAATTTTTTCGCGCACGATAAGAAATAGCTTCCTAGTTAGATCCCCTGCCATTTTTCCTGGGTTTATTCCACTTCTAGTAGTCATTCTATTCCTGTGACCAACCAAATGTGTCAGGTTTTGTGCCTTCAGTAGAATAATCAATATTTTGTCTCCTGTGTCATTGAGAATTCTTTCACCAGATCATATATACATTAAAACTTGGTGCTCATTTTGTGTTGCTTTCATAGTAACAGTACTACTATGAGTTTTTGTTTGGTCATGTTTCATTGCAGGTGCATGTTGGCGAGTATGGTGTCCACTGGAATTTCTTTTTTACACTTGCAGCTGTGTCTTTGCTGTCTTCATTGATTAATATACATCCTCAGCATTGTGGAGTGCTTGGTTTATTTGCTCTTCTGGGTATTCTTAGTTTTAACTTTTATACGACACTAATTTTTTTACTAAAATTCAATTATGACAGGATGGGGTATTTACACATATGCCCATGTATAATTTTGTATGCCTTAACCCATGTATGCCTCGTAATCACACCACGAACCCTGTGAAAGTACTTTATTTTATGCCATATGCCCCTACTATTAGAGTCATCAGTCAAACTGTTAGGTTTGACTGTTGGGACTAAAATGTATTGGAAATATTTATGGTAGAGAACCCCCAAAAATGTAATAGTTGCTTTTAGGGCCCTCTCTTCTTTCTTCTCCACCCTTCCCTCTTTCTTTACAAGCATCCACCACCACCCCCCCCTCCTCTCCTTTGTTGTGAGTGGCCTATTCACTTTGGTGAGCTCCCTCAACCCATCTAAAGCTCCTCTTCTTTGTTGTGAACAGCCTATTCACTTCGGTGAGCTCCCTCAACACATCTAGAGTGCCCCTTCCCCGGCATGCCCTGCCTGCTAGCGTCGCCCCCCCTTTTTGGGCTAAAAAAATGCCCTGCCTACATTCCCCTGCATGTCTAGATTGATCCCGATGACCTCGCATCTATGCCACCCTCTTTGCATCTTTGTGTTAAATGAAGACCGATGGCCTTCTTCTCTGACTTAAAGCTTGGGCTTAGGGTCATCATTCCTAAGAGAGAGAGTTGTGTCATGCCCTATAAAACCAGCATGGTCAAAGTTGTTGGTTGGCCCCCTTCTTCTCCACCCTTCCCTCTTTCTTTACAAGCATCCGCCACCACCACCGCCTCCTCTCCTTTGTTGTGACTTGTGAGTGGCCTATTCACTTTGGTGAGCTCCCTCAACCCATATAGACCTCCTCTTCTTTGTTGTGAGATGGTTATTCACTTCGGTGAGCTCCCTCAACCCATCTAGAGCACCCCTTTCCCTGCATGCCATGCCTGCACTCCCCTGCATGTCTAGCTTGATCCCGATGACCTCGCATCTCTGACACCCTCTTTGCATTTTTGTGATAAGTGAAGATCGATGGACTTCTTATCTAACTTTAACCTTGGGCTTAGGGTCATCATTCCTAAGAGAGAGTGTTGTCTCGTGCCCTCTAAAACCAGGAGGGTCAAAGTTGTTGGTTGATCTTGTAACTACTTTTATTTGGTATGTTACTTCTAGGAAGGCATTCTTCTCCTTGGTGTTTAGCCCTCAAGGCCTCCATGTACTTCGTCTTTGATCTCATGGTGACGTCCTTGACGATGATGTTGTCCTTGATGATGGAGGCAATGGTGGGCGTGGTGTTTCACCTTGTAGTTCATATTGATGGACTAGTCATTGGGCTTGAGGTTGAAGATAGCATTGCCTCCTGAAGTGGAGGGTTGGTGCGCTGAGAGTTGTGGTGGACATGGCTAGGCTTCTAGTGGAAGGGCTTTCAACCACCGTTGCAGATGCTAGAGTCGGGAGGGTGGATGTATCTCACTAGTTCTAGACGAGAGCGAGGAACTTGTGGTGGTTGACTGTGCTGGCACTGTCCGGAGGGGAGCCTGTGAAGGAGAGGACGAGGACTATGGCAATGGGTGTAGGGGAGAGCTCAAAGCAGAGGATGATGGAGTGGCGAAGTGAGACGGGATGTGCCGACTATCTTCTAGCTCACTTTTTTTTACCTGCACAAATATATTATTAAAAAAAAGCTAGCCCGTGACTATACTTTCTACATAATAAGCTTACTGAAGAACTAGTGATTGGGAGCAGTGATTATGATGGGCACTTGAGAGAAAGAGGGAACTGTGGAGAAGGAAAAAGAAGAGAGGGACTTAAAAGGAATTATAACATCTTTTGGGTCTTTTCCTAGATATTTCCTTTACCTTGTACTCCATATATAAACTCTAACGGTTTGGCTAACAAACTCTAAGTAGGGGCATATGGTGTAGAATGAATCACATTTATAGAGGTGGTAGTCTCAATTATGAAGTATGCATGAGACATGCAAATATCCCTTGTGCAAATTGTGACCTGAAGTGAGATTTTTTTTCCAGCTCATCAGACATGTTTATCTTGTGGGTTGAATGCTTACCTCCTATCCAACAATAGGGCGCTCGACCTTGTAAGTCAAAACAAAGAAGGCCTTTTTAGCATACCTGGTAAAAGTCTTTCCAATATTCTTTTTTTAATAAAAAACCCTACTCTTCTTCCTGGGCTATTAGAATATTTTTTGTCTTATTTTTTGAGTAAATTATAGAAACGTCCCTGAATTGTAGTCCTATTTCTAATATATTGTATTTGACTTTAGAGGTAACATCATGATAACCGATCTATCCATTGTGTTATATTGTATTCAATTTATTTCAGTGTTGTTTGAGGCTAAAGGAATTGTGTTAGCCCCATTATATTTCCTGCCTTCAATCACATTAGTCAAAAATCAAATTGAAACAAATTGTAGGGATCAGAAACTTTATGGATTCCTTTTGAAATGTGGGTATGGTGGTGAAATCGGGTCGGAGTTCTGTGTAATAAACTCGCTCTTTTTTACTTTATTGAGGTTCCATGTTCTTATCCCATTACACGCCCATTGGTGATTTCATATCTTTGTTTTCTCTGTATGTTTTGTTATCCTTGTTCATGCAAAGTATTGTTAACTGATTGGTGGAGACTGGAGTGCCATGCATTTGAGACGGCCAACTGAATTGCCGCTGATGGCCATAAAAGTATATACTTTACAGGGGACTGGCAGAGCTAAATGGAAAGTTGCCGCATTCAAGGAAAATGTGAATTTTACTCTCTTGTACTTTCTAATAGTTGCACAAACAATTATAAATCTGAAAAAGAAGAGACTTTCTAATAGTTGCATCTTTTCATTTCATTTTCCTGGTTCAGTACTCGTGTATTCCCTTGGTGGTGGCAGTTACCGGTTCAGAACTTGGGTATTCACTTGGTGGGGGAAAGGCTTCATGTCAAAGATTGGTATATCCCCTAATTGAGAGGGTGGAAAGCAGGCTTGTTGGTTGGAAAGCTAGATGCCTTTCTAGTGATGGACAATTGGTCCTGCTTAAGGTTGTTTCCGAATCTTTTCTCTCCATTTTCTCACTTCCTACAAAGGTCCACTAATGTCCGGAGAGCATTATGAAGAGGGTTATTCTAGACTTCCTTCAGGCAGGACTGGTAGGGGCATGAACCTGGTGGCGTGGGATGTGATTGCTAGGCCCTTGGAGGTTGTATGTCTTCGGGTGTCGAGGTTGCAGGAAATGAACAAAGCCCATTTGACAAAGTGGGTTGTAAGAAACTTTGGCGATGGTGATGACCTGGCATGTACTGTGCTTCAAAATATTTATGGAAAATGGGAAATTGATGTAGATGACAGCGTGAGGAAGGCTCCATCTACCTTTTTGAGAGGCATGTGTGTGATCTGAAGAGTTTTCTCACCGCAACTCTGTTCATTCGTGGGACATGGTAAATCTTTTCATTTTTGGACAGATGATTGGTTGGAGTCAGGCCCCCTTAAGGACAGATCCTGAGTCTCTCTGCACTTGCGTACAGGAAGGAGGTCTTGGTAGTAAGTTGTTGGTCTTTGGAAAAGGGTATGGGGCTCATGGGTACTGCTGTTCAGATCCAATCCTTCGGATGCAAGGATGTTAGATTTAGGAAGGGATTTTTTCGGTAAAAAAGGCATACGGCGTCTTGTTATCCCAGGCCAGGACGATGAATGGTAGAGCATTCTAAGATCGTAGACTCATTTGGAAGGTGAAGGCACCTCTCAAGGTTAAAATTTTCGTGTGGCTAATTAGACAGAAGAAACTGATGATCAGGCATTTAGTGCTCGAAAACTCAGTCGTATCTTGCTCGATCTACAGGGAGGCGCCTGAGGACATTATCACGTATGTGTGGCAGAGAGCTGGCTTTTTGTGGCTGGATGCATCTAACTGTGTTTAATTTTGGAGGAGCTTCGTTGCTAAAACTTACATGAAAAGGGGTGGACCGAATTAGAATGTTTTCTCTATGCTGGGTAATTTGGCTTGCCAGAAACACTCAGTCTTTAAAGAAGCCAGATGATATGTGGAAAATATCATAGGGCAAGCATCTCACTCTTGTAAATTATGGATGACACATATGTAATTAGTTTTTTTTATTAATGAATGGAGTTTTCGGGTGACCACTCACTAAAGGTGGGTACCCTCTTTAATTTCAAAAATAATTTCCTTTCATTTTTCTCTGTGCGTGATTTTTTTCACAGTGAAAGTTAATTGTTCTGGTCTGACAAGGCCTTGGTGCTTTATTTTTTGTTTGGAGTTAATGCTTTACTTTCACTAATTCCAGGATATTGGGCCATGTATCTTATTGGTGTCTTTCTGGGTTACATGGTATTCTTTGGTGGTTGCGGCTTGTCAAAATTTTCTAGCATTTATAGTGCAAAGATAAAAGCTTGGATTCTTACAATCTTCTTCTGGTATGTCTACTCACTGATTTATATGTTTGCCAACTGTTTCTCACGTGACATCTTCTTATTTGCATATCTGTCTTACAGGTTAGCAACTATTCTTGTGGATAAATACATTGAAAGAGTTTCTCGTCGCACGGTATGCTACTTAGTGCTGAGATCATTGTATTACTAAAAAGCTCAATCATGTGGAAACAAGCCAAGTTCATAATCAGACCTAAAACCACCTTCTTCTACATTAATTGTGTTGCTTTACATGGATGCCCTTGACATTGAATAAGCGTGATTATGTTGCAAGCATCACATACTTAAGCCCAAAGTCCGAAAACTGATGGATGTTGCTAGTAGGGGACGTCCTACGTGATCAAGTTTCCGTGGTTTGTTGGCTGTCTAATGCAGGAGATATTGCAAATGGGAAATCATTATCATCTCAGCCCAATTTTTTGATTTGGTGAAGAACCGTAAACTTTTTGTTTTTTTTTTCACAGCATTATCTTGTTACCTATGTTGGAAAAATATTTTCGTCTTTTTGGAGTCCATCTTGAATAAATTTAGGCTATTTATCCCTGAACGAGTTATTTATCACTCAAGGCATCATTTATTTTTAAATTCTTATTTTGCAGTTTATGATGACCATTGATTTTGAAGAACCTAAAGAAGGAAGTTTTCTTGGAAAAAATGTAGAGTCGTAGCCCAATCAAATGTAAATATGTAAGATGACTTGAGAATCTGGAGAAACACATGTGTATGATATCTCGTGAAAGCCAACCTACTACACCTACCATACAATGCCAATGTAGTTCCTATATTTAACATTTTCTCATACTGATTCAGACGAACACAAGTGCAGAAATGCATATCTGTTGCAGGGTTTGGGTGACTACGGCAGTTGTTCAAGTCGTTAATTAGCCATATTGCCATGCTTATATCTCCTTGTGCGTCAATATGTTTTTTAAGTGGATTATTGTCTTTCTTATGAAATTGGTATCTTTACTTGCTTGTCCATACCTACATGTTTCCCAATATTATTGTTTTACATCTAAAAGTTCTTGGATCTTGCAGAGAAACTTGTTTGTCTTACTGGTGCTATGAAATATAAAAACTCGTGTAAATTGCAATTGACTTCTGGTAAATCTCAAAGTCGTATGTTGATGAAATGTTTTGTGATGCAGTGCAACTTGGCATATGTTACCCTTGTATTTGCTCAAAACTTACAGGTAATACCGCATTTTGCTTTGCATATTCTGTACATTTTTTTAAAAAAATGGCAATAATATCATCTGTGAATGTCAATGTCTAGAACACAGTTTTGTAATATGGTCGAGGATAGCTTTCTGACTTTTCTCAAAATAAGTTATTTTCACCTACTATCTAGAATATCTCAAATGATGAGTGCCTGATAACTCCCTTAAATGATTCAAACTTTCAGGTCTTATCCATCTTAATGCTTGGAGATTTTATTCCTGTGAAAAATCCCTTGGTACTTGAAGATGCATTCAATCTAAATTTGCTGGGATCCTTTCTTTGGGTGAGTAGTTCTTTTAAATGAAAATGTGCATTTTGTTTCTTATGATATCTGGAAAGATGCCCTATGTTGGAATTAAGTTCACATCTTCATCCATTTTATTGAATGATTGTATTAAAATCGTTAGGAAAAGCACTGTAAAAATATGAAATGCAGAAGAAACTCCAAGCAACCACAAAATATAAGGGAAATTTTGATTTTACGTGGCACCCTACTCCCTAAGGAACATGATGAAATCACGGGAGAACCGTCTCAAAGGACTGATATTATATTCAACTTTCACAATGGTTACAATGAGTGTAGGCTCTTTATGTAGCCTCACGAATGTGACCAAAAGCTATCACTCCACGATGTGGGATTAAACATAACCCACATAAGATACTCTTCAACAATCCTCCTCAAATTGAGCATGCAATGCTTAGCTTGAACAAAAATAAAGAATGGATCACTCACTGAATACAAGACACTACAGACAATATGAACTCAACGCATACACTATCGGTTGTTGTTGAGGACATTGTTTCCCATGTCATGCTGGTGAGGAGGGACTGGAGGTAGAGTGCATACTATGATCCATAGAGAAATCTGGATCAACACCAGTAAGTCTCCATCATGGTGTACTTTGGCCCACAACGTGTCTTCTTCACTAAAGATTGCTCCACTGCTCCGAAGGACCAAAAAGAACGCTGTGGGAATATATATATATAGGATTTTTATCCAATGCGCACAGGGCGCATTAGCGTTTCGGTGCGCACCATTTATTGGCCATACACGTGTATTACCAATTGAGTGGTTACCTATTTCGAAGGATGTTGTTTTTGGAAGGAGATTAATATGCAAAGCGATTTATCAATAAATGTTATTCCAATTATATCTCGTCCTATAAAATAGGAAGATCGTTTTGGAAAGAAAACAACCGAATAGATGATTTCTTACAGAAATTCGAGATCCAAATGCTCATGTCAGTAATATATATATAATAGTCAAGTAAATGGTTGTTGCGAGATCAGTAATATCCAAAACAACGGTCAGTAATTTACATTCATTGTATTACATGTTGCAGAATTCAGTAACATATACACAATGGACAAGTAAGTGCTCGTTGTGATGTCAATAAAACCATAACAAATGGTCAGTAATTTCTATATGTATTACTACTTTGAATAGAACTCAGTAATTTCGACACAATACGCACGTAAATGGTTGTTGTGAGATCAGTAATATCCAAACAACGGTCAGTAATTTACATTCATTTTATTACATGGTGCATAATTCAGTAATATATACACAATGGACAAGTAAGTGCTTGTTGTGAAATCAGTAATATCCAAACAACGGTCAGTAAGTGCTTGTCTTATATCACATGTTCAGTAATATGTGTATGATTCTCAAGTAATAGCTACTATGAGATCAGTAATAACAAAGTAGTGGTCAGTAAGTCATGGGCATTGCTCAAGTAAGAAAGTAACTATTTGTCAATGCAATGCACATTACATAGACACTGGTATTACTAACCATTTGTTATGTTATTACTGATCGCACAACACATATTTACCTGACCATTTTATACATATTACTAGATTCTGTACAATGTAACTATTTGGATGTAAATTACTGATCATTTTTTTGATATTACTGATCTCACAATACGCATTTACTTGACCGAATTATATTTATTACTATCATAGCGTTTGGATCCTTAATCATCCGCGTGGAATCATTTATTTGAATTGTTTCTTTTCAAAACCGTCTTCCAATTTTTAAGGACGTTGTATAATAGGAAATATAGGATTTTTTTAAACACGTCGTAGCCTATAATTAGAAATATAATTATTGTTAGTACACGTGTATGGCCTAAAAATGAGTGCTCATTGAAACGCTAATGAGCCCTGTGCGTAGTGGATAAGCTCTCTCTCTCTCTTTCTCTATATATATATACATAGTAACGGTCACTGAAACATGTTGTGGGAATATCCATACATAGTGGAGTTCACGGTCGATGGAAGGTGGGGCCAACAATGAGTCTCTCTATGGAGAACTCCACTAAAATAGGTCACTCAAATATAGAGTACATCAAACTATAGTAGGGCTCAAAAACCTCTACCCAACAATGATAGAGCATGAAAATCTCTACCCAACACTCTCCATTTCTCCCATACTTGTCGGAAACAACCAAGATGGGAGAACAAGTGAAGAGGGGAATCAACAACAATCATCTCTTCCTTTTTTTATAATCCAACATGATTTGAACTGCGTTTTTTTCAACCAACATTCCTCTCTTTTTTTGCAATCATTCATTTTTTTCAGCGATATTTTTTTTCAACTGTTCTGGACAGTCCTTTCGTTAATTTTTTTTGAAATGCGGTTGCTCTCCTTTTGTTTTCAGCCATTCAGTTTCTCTTCTTCTTTTGTTGGTTTATCCTTTCTTGCTTCTTTTCCTGTAGTATTGTTACAGTCATGACCCATTGGGTCTAAATCAACATCAAAACAGAAAAAAAGAAAAAGAATGGTCCAGCAGACCATATGGGGTCCTCTTCCTTTTTTGCCAATGTAACAGACTGGGCCCAGGCATTAACAAATGAAGACCAAGTCCCCTTTTTAAAAAAATCAAAGCCATTCTATCCCAGATCAGGAAGCAAGGATCCACACCCTCATATTTCTTCCTCTTCTAGGGTTTACGATAAACCCATCTTCAAGGCAGCGTAGTTGGACCGTTCAACACCACCACCACAGGTTTCTGTCAGTTGTCTTCCTCTTCGTGTGCTCCTTGGATTTGATGCGCAGAACCTAACCTTCACAACACTCCAGAAAGATGCTGCCCTGCTGCAAGTGCAATTCCTCATGGCTGAAGATACAACTTCCTTGTTGTCGCTCTTCTTCTCATTCGCTCTTTAGTTCATTTTTCTGTTTTCATTCTGACTACAACCAATGAGAGCAAAAAACAACAAACAAAAAACCAAACGAGACCTGAAGCGCACTGAAGGCTTCAATCCTTGTATTCACTCAATAAGTCAATATAGGGTTCCCATGTAAGGCCTTTGTTGTATTCTTTTGTAAATATTTTTTAAATCGAGGCACAAATCGGCCTATTTGAACACACCATCGGGTCCCCCAAACTCTTAGGACTCCCCTAGGAAACCATTAATCTGAGATTCGGTTTGCCACTGCCACCATCCGTAGAGCATTGCATGCCATCAAAGGGTGATACCGCAAGACTCCATGCCATAAGGAAGATCGTGAACGAAGGAGAGGGAGAGCGTGTAGTTGGAGAGGCACGGTTTGTCCCTGTTTGGGTGGGGAGGAAGGGATTCGAGGGCCACCAATATGCGTGAGGTTTCTCTCGAGGGGTCGGTTGAAGACCTCAAGGTTGCAAACGATGTCACCATGGAGGAGATGACCGAGGAGGGCCCTTGGAGTGCGCCTCGAATGAGGATGCGCATCCTGTGTAGAGCCACTGAGAGATCGAAGGCATGGTGCTACTGTTGTGGGCCTTCGATCACCATCCAGGACCTGTCCGGCAACAGAGCTTCTGTACTTTGGCTGTGGGCAACCGGGGCATCGTAGGTGCGATTGCAGAGGGAAGAGACCATGGTCATAAAAGAAGGCGACCGACATGCGGGCGGTCGAGGAGAAGCCCAAGGGAAAGGAGCCCTGAGCTCTCCTATCTGATAGGGTTGTTGCTAGGCTATTGCAGCGGCTGTCGTGGATGAAGAAAAACATGTTCGTCCGTAAGATGGTGCGATTGTAGGGGAGAGGCTGGGGGTGGAGGAGGTGGGTATCTTGGTCGACTCGATCTGGATGCCAGAAAGGTTGTTGTGCATTCGGGGTTTGTCAGATGTAGGTGCGCATGAGGTCCTAATGGGCACGTTGGAGGTTTGTGTCCCCCCGGAGTTGAGAGGGGTTGTGCAGTCACTGAGACCACGCTTCTTGGATGGGGCTTTTGGCTATTTGACCTCATCTTGGAGGGTGAGGGTGGCAGGCGTGCCGTTTCGATGCTGAAATCTCGAATGTCTCAGACAGGTGTGCGGCGATATCAGGGAGGTGGAACATGTGGCGACCACTGGACTAAGGGTGGGGGAAGGCTCTCATGTGGAAATACCGGTTCGGGGGGAGAAACCGCCTCCGTCTCTTCAGGCTAAGTTGAGGCTTGGGCGACAGCTTATTCCCGTGTGGTTGGGTTTCCTAGGGGAAGCAGCTACAATGGGGGGACAAACATAGTGGTGGTGGCTCCGTCAAAGGTGGCGGCACAGACGGCTCAACGACGGTTGGCAGAGGTGCTGTCGGGAGAGTGGATTTGCCCCAGTTAATTGGGGAAGGCAATAAATCTCGGGAAGGCGAGAGATTTGCAACAGACTTTTCGAGAGACGGGCCTTTTAATTCCAGCTCTTTCTTGGAGGTGGTGTTGAGCGGCTCGTCTTCGGTGGCGTCGGGTTCGAGCTCGGGTCGTGGTCCAATCACGGATCCGATGGTGATAAATCCAGATCCAACTAATCAGAAGGGGGGACTTCTGAAGACGTGGATTCCACTTATGCGTGAGGTGCTAAAATCGGAGAACTTGCGCCACGTGACGGATTTGGTTCCAAGCTCATGTCCATTTGGGAGGGGGTCCTCAACTCGGGATGCCTTGTTATTGTCTAAAGGGTATTCAAGGGTCGAGAGCTCTTCTTTCATCGGCTTGGCTTCGTGCCTACCGACGAGCCTGGCAGTTGGTGTTGGTGTAATCAGGTGACCCGATCATCTTCGAAGGGTGGCACGTGTGCAAGGAATGCCTCCTCTCTTGCGGCCTCGCCTTTTATCACCGATCCTCGGATGGTTGGTTCGTTCGTGATGGTTGGCGGCTCGAAGTCGGATGGGAAGTCCACGGAAGGTTGAGGTGACTTCATTCAAGGAGGCAATCGGGCAAGGAGGTTGAATGTTGGGCCTCACCGTGAGGAGATGAAGGGTATTTCAGGTTGAAGGGGCGGAGGATCCGAATCATGTGTGGCCTTTGATGAACTTTTTTTCCTTGGGTGAGGAACACCAAACTCAAGTGTTTCTCTCTCGAAAGAGACAGAGGGTTGTTTCTTCTAGATGGGAGAATCGGTTGTTGGAAGCCAGAGATGAGGTGGGGGTCTTTGATGGCCGTCAAGAAGGTGGTGTGTTTGGTGAAGGAAGGACACCTTCGGCTATTGAAGAGGGGCTTAGCCTTGGAGGGACAGAACCTGATGCATGTGGAGGTGTTGAGGGGGAGGGTGATGTTTACAGAGCAGAAGATGAAGAACGACATCCCAATAAGGCATTTGAAAGGGGAAATAGCAAGGATTGTGGGTGTGCAGGTGGTGGGGGGTTCCTCCTTGGTTTGCCAATGAAGTGCCTAACTTGGAACGTCCATGGGCTGGGTCAACCGGAAAAGAGGTTGGTAGTCAGCGCTATGTCTGTGGCGTGGAAGGTGGATTTGGCATGTATACAGGAAACAAAGATTAACGTATGGGATTCAATGGATGAAGCTCAACTTCCGGCCCCCATCTTTCGAATTTCAAGGCTTCTCCCGCAGTTGGTAGTGCAAGAGGGATTGTGGTCTCTTGGAATGACAACTTGTTCGAAGCGGTGGATGAGGTGATTATAGTACATTCTAATCGGTTGTTCTGATTAGCAAGAGGGATCATTCACGACTGCTTGTGACTTCGGTCTGCGGAGCTACGGGTAACTCACATAATACTGTCCTATGGGCGAAGTTGCGGGAGATAAGGTGGAGATTTGTGGGGGAGGCCTAGATTGTGGGCGGCGATTTTAATGTTACATTGTATTCGGAGGATAGGCCATGTGGAAGAGGTGCACATGATCCTGGCTCTGCGTTGTTCGCTGATGTGAGGGAAGAACTTGGTCTGGAGATTTTAGGTGCAGGAAATAACAAATATACTTAGAGGAATTCATCGTTTTGTTCATGGATTGATCGTTGCATGCTCTCTATTGTTGAGGCCCTAGAGAGATTCAACTTAGCATGCGCTACTTCTCTTCCTCGCTCGAGGTCTGATACGTCCCCATGTTTGGACACTTATAACGGAAGAGGGTACCCACCTTGCTTCAGGTTTGAGCGGTGTTGGATGGTTGAGGACGAGTTTCGAGACACGATGATTTCATTTTGTCGAATTTGGATGTGAGTGGATCGGCTAATATGATGTTCTTTCAGAAGTTGAAGACTTTGAGACAGATGCTGGTCGGATTCAGTAAAGAATCCTGATTGGTAAGGGGTCGACAAAGGTGCGAGGCACGGGAGGAGATGGTAAGGCTTGACTTGCTGGAGGATGCCAGGGAGCTGTCAGTGGAGCTAGAGAGTCGTGGGCTGCTACAGAGGCTTTTGGAGGAGGACAAGAAGCGAGAAGTGGAGTAGAGACGACAGTCACGACAGAGATGGTTGAAGGAGGGGGATGCGAATACCATATTTTTCCATGCGGTAGATAGTGGAAGGATGGGGAATTACATCCACTCTATCGACATGGGGGGGAGGGGGCGAGGCTTTCAGTTATGAGGAGGAGATTGCGAGGGCAGTGACAGGATATTTCAAAGGGGTGAGTAATAGGGCTCCTCACCGTGGTTCTGAATGTTTGGGGTTGAGTTGCATTTCCGCTCCGAAGGCAGAGGTGCTGACAAGGCCTTTCGAGCTTTTGAAGGTTCGTGAAGCGGTTTTCGCGTTGAATCCATATGGTTGTATGGGATCGGATGGTTTTGCAGTGTTTTTCTTCTGTGAGTTCTGGGACCTGGTTGGGAATGAGATGATGAACTTGATTGGCGAGTTTGCTAAGGGAAATTCGTGTTCCGATCGCCTCAGTCGTTCGTTTATCTTTCTTCTGTTGAAGAAGGATGTGGCCAGCATGGTGGAGGACTATCGTCCCATTGCCCTTTTGAATGCAATTTACCTAATTGTGGCAAAATGGTTGGCGAATTGCTTGAGAAGAGTGTTGAATGAGCTCATCCCCTGGCTCAGAGTGCTTTTTACTTGGACAACATTTGATGGACAGTGTTGTTCTAGCTTCTGAGATTGTGACGGACTGGAAGAGGAGGAAAGTGAAGGGTGTGGTATGGAAGGTGGACTTCTAAAAGGCCTATGATAGTGTTGATTGGCGATTTATGTGGGATTCTCTTCATAGGAGAGGCTTCCTAGACTATTGGATAATCTGGATGAAGAGGTGTGTAACGACTGCTTCATGTGCGGTAATGGTGAATGGCCTACCACAAGGGGGATTTTTCCAGCCACATTGGTGAGTGCGTTAGGGGTGTCCACTGGCCCCACTTTGTTTGTTTTTGTGGCAGATGCTTTGACTGTTATGATAGATCGTACAGTGTCAGGTGGCGTCTGTTTTAGAGGATACAACAAGGAGGAGATTTCAATTCATGTCCTCCAATATGCAGATGACACCATCTTATTTGCAGAGGGTGGTCCTGAGACGTGCAGGGGTATGCCCGCGGTTCTAAGCATCTTTGGCCTCTGGGTTGAGGCTCAACATGGGTAAGTCAGAATTTGTGCCCGTAAATTTGGAGGAGGGGGGGATTGTCAGTTGTGTAGGTTGGTTGAGATCGCCACGTAGGGGTCTACCCTTACGGTATCTTGGTGTGCCTCTGGTTGTTGGGATGATGCGTGCAGTGGATTGGATGCATGTGATCGAAAAAATGGAGCAGAGGCTGGCAGGTTGGAGGTCTAGATGCCTATCGCGAGGGGTGGTTGCTGCTTGCTGCCAGTGTCACATGGAGGCTGAGAATGCGGACCACATGTTCTTTGGTTGTGGGGGTCCCATTGAGGCTTGGGCGCTCTTTGGGAACTCAACGATATCCACTGGTGGGGTATCTGACTTTTGGGAGTCTATTGGTTCAGACTGGCTTGGCTTTGATTCATAGCGAGTATGGTGTGTCGTGTTGATTTGGGCACTTTGATTGGCTAGAAATGGAATGATGTTCCTACATAACCGGTTTTATAGTGACAATGTGGTAGACCATGCTAGGGTGTTAACTGAAAGTTGGTGTGCTTAATGCGCTTTTTTGGGTTTTCACTTGTAACGACCTTGTAAATTTTTGGTGATTAATGGTGAAGTTTTTGGGCATACACCTATATGGTAGAGGCCCTTTTTTCTTTCAAAAAAGGAAAAGACTCCATGCCATAAGTTTAAGTGGCCTTGTAGAAAAATAGCTCGATGTCAGAATGATAAAAAAACTTAACATAGAGCATTTATGTTTACGAAAAAGGAAGCTTAGACTCGGACTTTTAATCTAGTCTTCCTAGCCTTGTGAGATGAAAGGACTTTTAACAGGATGGGCAGAGTAGCAGTTATGAAGAGGAGAAGAGGGAAAGAGCGGTCGACGTTCAGACGAGAGAGAGAAAATTAGTTATAGGGTTTTTTCATGTTCTCTATTGTACTGCATTCTACAAGTGTGTGTCCCCCCTTCTTTGTTGTACTGCATGTCCGGAGAGTGATCACAGGGTTTTACCTAGAGAGATATAACCTTCTATCCGAGTTTTCTGCACCACCAACCTACAAGTGTTGATGTGTCTGATCTCCGGAAAGACAAATGCAAGATTTTCTCTTCAAATCTGGGGGTCTCTCCTCTGATCCGGGCTCACGGAGTTCAGACCGCCATCATCAGAGCCTTATGTTCCTCATTGTAGCCTTGATGCCTCACTGGAGTCACGCCTCCTCGCTTCGAAAGTTCTCTTTTCTTCTTACGGATGCAGCTACGTGTGAGGTGATCACCACCTAGGCAATGAAGAAACCATCACAGCTTCTCTGTTGCATGCTAGGGTTTTAATCTATAAAAGAGAATGAAAAACGAGAATCCGTCGCTTTAACATTGTTGATTGCGCCGACGGGCCTTCTTGTTGTGGCTGCAAGTATGATTTGAACTCCATATTAGGATTTCTCTTCCTTCCCACACAGGAGATGGCAGCAACACTTGTGAGGGGGCTTCAACCCGAGGGTTTGAAAAGCTGCTACAGGCTAGATCTCCGCGTTGCCACAAAGCACAGTGGTGCTGGATTTTCTTTTTGAAACAAAGATTCAATCTAGGAACCCATCTTCTAAAGACAAGGGTGCCTGTAGCACTTGGAAGTGGCTTTTCTGAAGATCTGAGAACCACTGAAAAATTGATGCCGAATTGATGCCGAGAGGTGTCGCAAGAGGCTGACTGCAAATCTAACCTTTTTTCCCAAAAAAATCTAGGGTTCCATAGTGGAACAACGTGCATCTCAATAGCAACATACCGATCATGAATAGAAAAAAACCATAGAGCACCAAAATTGAATAGTTGAAATCAAACCAATCAAGTCGAATCCGGAATCAACTCGTTTAGATACCATGTAGAATTATGAAATGCAGAAGCGAATCAAAGCAATAACAAAATATAAAGAAGACTTTGATTTTACGCGGAACTCTACTCCCTAAGGAGATGAATGAAACCACAGGAGAACTACCTCAAAGGGATGATATTCTATTCAACTTTCTCAAAGGTTATAATGGGTGTGGGCTCTTTATATATCTCCACCAATGTGACCAAAAGCTACCACTCCACGATGTGGAACTAAACATAACCCGCATAATACATTCTTCAACAGACACAAAAGAAAATCACCACGAAAACATATAAGAATGATCCGTGATCAAACAACTATGCAATAAAAATAACACAAAGAAAGAGTTAGAAAGGCTACATTGACCGAAGCCTTCACATGGAACTCCCCTTAGAGAAAAAATGCCTTCCATACTACCTACGCACAAAGTCAGGTGTGCAACTTCTATGGTCCGACGATCCATGCTTGTTCACAGTGTGTGCCGCTCACGATCATTGTTGAAAGCACATCAAAAGAACAAACAATGAAGAGAAAAGAAGAAAATGAAAGTTCGTAGAGGAATTGTTAACTGCGGGGAGAAATGGCACCTTCGCTCAGGTTTTTAAAATCGCATTGCGCTACCCAAGAGAGATGGCAAATGAACACTGACACATCTGTGCATGCGTAATAAATATGAATCCAACCATTGATTAACTAGTACATTTTTTATTAATTTTCAAAATAATTCCGTAACATGAGATCCAAATCTGAATGGATCTCCTGAATCCAAGTCTGAGCTAGATACAGAGCCGCTATGAGAGAGTATGTGCATCCTTGTCCCTACATGCCCCCTTGATCTATTGCTAGATGGGAAATGGGGAGGCGGACACACACACACACACACACATGTTCACCAAACTTTTAATCATTTGCAATATGACACTATAAAAAACTTGTGCTGATGTCAAATTATGTTCCTCGACATGAATTTCCATAATTGAGTACCTCAACATGAATAAATATTACGCGAAAAGATAAATAAATTTCGGTTGCCACGCTTTGCTTTCAATAAAGATACCCGTTGGTTTAAACCTCCCACTTGAGGTGATACTTTCACATCTACAATGAAGAAAGCTACTTATCTTATGCAGAAGATCAAGGTAGTAACAATTATTGGTCATGCACCCAATCCTATTTTATGAACATTTCAGGGAAAATCATATTCTCGTATATGTGGCTTATAAAGGTACCCAATAGGCAGCATTCTGTAAGGATGTAACTGCTCACATCCCATCCTTGAAAGGCTCGTAGAACCTTCAACTCTTTCTTTATTTGCGGCTCTCCAGCACTTTGGCATTCAGGGAAGGCCTCTAGCTAGGTTAATTTTTCCTAGTTTATTAGATTTTTTATGTGGGTATAGTCTTTTAAGTGGGAAAAGCTTTGTTGTTGTATGTGGGTATAGTTTGTGCCAAAATTGTGTCCCATCTCGAGAGGCAATTAAAGTGGGAAGAGTATTATGCTTATTAAACTCAAGGGTATATATATATCTCTGTACCTAAATCAAGTTGGTTCTGAAGCTTTTTCTTACATTTTGCAGGCAAATATTCTTACCGGCATTGTGAATATGTATGTGGATACCCTCTCTTCATCTTCTTCTACCTCACTCTGTATTTTGCTTGGATATTCTTTTGTATTATCAATTTCGGTTGGCCTAGCTGCATTTTTTGGCCTTCGACTGAAATTTTGGTGATTCACATGGTTATATGTTATTGTTGAAATGTTTGTAACCCCGGGATGTAACTTTAGCTGAATGTGTATTGCAGCCACTTTCAAGTTTTCCTCTTGCATTAATGACATGTAATACAATCTTAGAAAGCTAGTGTACAAGTTTTCCAGTCAGAAAATAGTTAAAATTCCAATGTAGGCAGATATGGTGCTCGACTTTGAGGTCAGTGAAATCTTGATCAGGTATGCTCCGCCAAATTTTCACATGGCTCTGTCTTTTATGCGAAGACTAAATGCTTTAGTAGTAATGCTGCCTGCTTTTACAAATGATGCACCAGCGAAGAATTCTAATTGTGAATGGCTTGGATCGTCAAAGATTATTACTGGTATTTCATGCCTTATCTGCTATTGATGTCTTAATTTCATTCTAAAAAATGTTCATAGTCGTATTAATGTGAATGAGATTATGCATGAGGTTTAGAACAATCTGCGTCCATGTGTGATTGTATTAATTTGAACAATGCATAGTTGTACTGATGTTTTGATTCCTTTCTAAAAAGTTTTCATAGCTGTAAAATGTAAATTAGATTATGCAGGAGGTTGAGAACAGGTTCTGTCCATGTTGGTTCATGTGTAATGTCTTGATCATTTAATTTGGATGTGAAAATTCGGATACATCGAATTTGTGTATCTGCCATATGTTTGAATCCAATCAACTGCAACATCTGTATTTTCGTTGAAAATCTGGAAAGTTGTTGCCCCAATTTGATCAGGTTTTTATGTCAAACAATTTGATGTGCACTTGAACCTGAAGCAGTTCTGAATCGTGTATGAGTCATAAATGACTTGATTTTCTCCATTATGAATAAGATTTTTAAGCGTTTTCTGAGATCGGACGTTTACCTTGTTTTCTATGAGTACTATTTTCCTGAAGAAATTAATTGGACTGCATGGGATGATAAAAAAGGGTCTTGTTCGAGGACGAACTTGGATGTTGCGTGGTTATCTTATTTGGTGCCATATCTTGATACTAGCTGGAGCATCTACCTCTGCAAAGGATCTGGTTTAGTTCTATGGGAAAAAAGCCAGAAGAGGGAACAAATCTCAGTTTGTTGATTTGGATAGAACCAGAAATTCCAGTACTGCTAAAAAGTTTTTACATGTGAACTAGCTGATCTTTGTCGCCTCATGGGAACAGCTCACAGAATAGGTACCATCACAACATCCTTGATGAGAAAAGAAGGTAAAGTGGGAAAAAAGAGGCAACCATCTGCGACAAAAGCCTTCGATGGAATGGAGAAAGCACGCAGGTGCGCACAGATGCGCATGTAAATGCTGCTTGTTTATTTTCGTATTAAACGGGAAGAAGACTAGCATCGTTGCTCTTCTCGTTTCCTTCTGCTTGATAAGAGTACTGATGATACTTGATTGGATTCTGTGATCTCCCATTGCAGGTTGACTTCCTCTTCATCACCACAGGGCTCATCATCATGCTACGCGATGCCTTTGTCCTACTACTACACCGATAGTGGTGATTACGGTTACAATGATGACGGTGATGCTCCGACCCTGACGACATCCTCCTCGACGATCCTTCTACATGGTCTCCTGTATCCTCTATCTCCATCACGTTTCGGAGGCATGAGCTGGACCTTCTCATTTGCTCCATAGCTTCCGATTCTCTACTAATCATGAACAGGTACTTTGCTTCCATGGTAGCATCTGCAGTCACTTGACTTCCACTTGTCATGTTGTTGTTGGCTCCTTCTCTAGTTCTTCTTGAGGCCTCCGCAGACAGCACGATCATGTCTGCTGGAGGTGACGTCCAACACTCCAGTGGAGGTGAAGGCCTTTGGGTCGGCATCGGCAGCACCACTGCTGCACAATTAGGAGATATGTTTGCGCGACAAAGTGGGCAATTGGAATGGGACTTGAGCCATGTGTCGATGCAGGAAACATGGAAAGCATGCCCACACTTGGGCAAAAGCCGGAGTACCTCGTCCTCCCGAAACTCGCTGAGACAAACGGAGCAATCGCTGCCTTCTAGAGACCAATCTCTTTTCTTGTACCTGTAAGTTGCAAGCAACTTGATCGTGTCATCATCCAGGCCTTCCGATGCCACTGCGTGCAACGTCTCGTGCCGGAGCTGCCCACCACCATGGGCTTCTTGGTCATCGCCTGCATGGCGACGACGGCGACTAAGGAAGTCAAAATTGGTGCAGTACTTGGAGATGATGGTGTAGTAGCTGACAAGGAGGAACACGCTGGTAAGGATGCCGACGATGGCGATGACGAGAGGGGACAAGGTGGTCCCCCCGGACGAGGAGTCGGACTGGTCGTTGAGGGGAGGCGGGGGAGGGAACACGATGTAACACCACTGGGGGCAGTAGATGCTGCAGAATCCCTGGGAGCAGTCCTTCATGGTGGTGCTCTCATAGGGGAGCCAGCTTTGCTGCTGGTCATCCCCGTCTGCTGACGCCATCATCATAAACTTGTATATAAGTAGATATATGCCCAGTAATTCTTACCGAATCATATGTTGTGCTTGGCTGATCTTCATCTCGGTGGCTGTAGGATTGTTGACTTCATCGGATGGTTGACGAAGAGAGAGACTGAACGTTAAAATTAGCGGTTGCGAGGGGAATAAGAGGAAGATGGAGGAGAGACAGATCTAGAGAGCAGCTCATGCATATGCCATGCTTGAGTTCCAAGCAAAGTGGATTCCGGAAAATCTAAGATAGTGTGTGTTTGTGTGTCACTATTAGACTAAAGCGTTTCTCTCTCTCTCTAGCTTTTGCTTTAGGCTTGAGAGCATGTGGTGTGGCTGTGCTTGCAAACAAAACAACACAAGTATTTGGTGATGGGAGATGTTGCAACTAAAGAAAATGTGGTGGGTTGTCATCTCTACTAACTTTATTCCTTTTATTACGTGCAGTAGTCTGCCAGCGTATTTAACTTCTACCTTACTTTGATCACAGGGTTGTGCTGTGCTGTGCTGTGCTGGGTTGGAGTAATCTTTGTTCTGTTTAAAGGATTAGTAAGATTTGTGAATAATAAGTATCTGGATGGTTGGAACAGTTGGATTGAAAAGAAGGTCAATAACTAGTTCTCTTTGTTACACATAAACATGGCAAGTTCATTGCGGAAAAACCTACAAAGACTCCACATTTTTTTGTTGGCCAGGGGATGCTCAATCACGTTAAGAACGTGATCTGGATTCAACCACATTGACATTAGAGAACGTCACCTTCTCCGCCTCATGAAAAAAATCACGCTTATCAATTGAGCAATGCTTGCGAGTATAAGCACATCTCTACAGTTGATTGCACATTCAATGCAAATTGAGCTGCATTTGAAATAACATGATAATGTGCTAAATAGCGAAATCTAACAAGATTCTACTGTTGCTCAAGGGTAAATGTTAGGAATTTGTTCCAACAACAAGGCTTCAGCTGAGAAATAATCGAACCTGAAAAGACGCACCATCACACGATACAAGGATTTACAGTGGTTTGACATGTGCTTGCTTATGAAATTGTTCTTGAAGTGCAATGAGCGGCATCCCTCAAAAGTACCGAAGAAATTCACCATCACTGATCAGTCTTCTCCCAAGACAATCAAACCTATTAATAAATAAATTCACCAAGGAAAATAAAATCCAAGGCATTTTCCTAAAATTTACCCAAGGAAAAGGTTTAGAGAATGGGCAAGATTTGCTTTTGGGGGAACACAATCGAGCACCTACTTTTTTTCGTAATAAAGAAAGCGGATTTTGTTGAGAGATGAGGATGGAGGTATTCATATCCCACTGACCCTTAGAAAAACTTGTGTGTAAAATACACGTTACTATACCATGTGGTGGACATCCTTTTAGATGGAACTTTAATGCCTTGCTTTGCCTACAATCTTGTGTTACCATATCTATAAAAAAATATAATAATATCAACACTTACCACATCATCTCTTGAAATTGACAAATCATCTACCGGCGGGTTTGTTTACAGCCACTAAGATTCCAATCAAATCTTCGTCTACAAATAATTGTTCATTGGCAACAGAAGTTTTAAGAAAGTGTTTAAATTTTAAACAACCGCATGCCATACAGCACCAGTGGTCTAGCGGTAGAATAGTACCCTGTTAACCTGGGTTCGATTCCTTGCTGGTTCTGTCTTTTTGTTATTTTCCATACAACACCACTTGTTAATGATCAGCAGATCTGGAAGCCATCTGAATCAATAAACAACAGATACATGCCTGCTTTCAGACCCTGCAATTGGCAAGGGGCTCTCGGATTTCATTTTTAATACCTGAGGACATTCTCGTAACACGATGATAAGTACAAATACGCATTCAAGCACACACGCAACTTTTCTTTATGCTCAACGAATAAAAAGAACCTGATACGAGGAATTAAATATGAGTGACAAGAAATCTTGTAGCTCATGACTCTCATCGTACGTTCTATCGTTTCTCAGACGTGCATGCGACAAACTCTTTTTTTTTTACATCAATAGCATCTTCAGGAAGATCAACTTTAGCCAGTATTGCAGAAAAATCAACCACGTGAGCACAAATCTTCTTGCCATCTCTGAAAACTTCAACTATGTGCTATCTAAATCAGACAAAGATAGCCTGTAAAATATTTCTTTGATCTGAAAAAGAAGGGCGTCAAGGAAAGCTTTACTGAAGTTGTCGCATGATGACATTGCTGCCGACGACAAAAGTATCCACACACTTTCATTCTAGCACACGAACTCCGGAATCATTTTCAATTTACATACTATCATGGTAATTCTTCCATCAGAAACAAAGACACAAACCGTATACATATGCGATGAGGAATGAAGGGGAAAAGGAGAGCTAGTCATGAAACCAAAACTTGATTTTCCGTGTCCAACTACACACCTAACTATCAGTTATCTTCAGCGAATTTTACAAGGATTTAAGGTGCATCCGCTGTGCCTTCACCATTTCCCTCGGATTCTTGCTCCACCATGTGATCAACGTTTCCCTCGGATTCGTGCTTGGTAGATGATTTATCTGCCTTCTTCTCGCTCATCTTCAACCGAAGTGGTCTTCCCATCAATTCCTGCGATGATTCAATCAAGGAATATGAGAATTCTATAGAGGTAAACGTAACCGATGATTGTGTGTGAAATTGCGAATGATGTGGGATAGATCTGGCACTCTATTTCCTCCAACATCCATACCCACAACAAGATGTGCATCAGAATTTTAGCATGTAACAGTAAAAGGGCAAATCAAATAATGCAAGATGACAGTGGGTGTAAAAATGTTGCACGAAATCCAATCTTGGTATGTCCGTGAGCTATATATCAGAGGGATGGTTGTGGCAAAAATAACTCAACCAAAGGCAGACAAGACACCAATTATATCGAAGTAACTTCGTTGTGGCATAAAATTTGATAGTTCTTTATAGAAGGCTAGACAATGTAGTTAGGAGAAGGTGCAACAACTAAAGTTCGAGCCAGGACAGTGATGACGGTGACAATGACCAAAAAATAGTGGGCTATCTTAAAAAATTAGGAAAAAAAAAGATGGTGTGCACCCATAACAGTGTACACCGTGATATATATATTAAAACATTATATATACTGATTGCTGGAGTATATAACAGATCCAATTACCACCCACTCATGTTTAGTTCCACACCTACTATCTATGGGGACTCCGGTCTGTCTGTGGGGCTATATAAGCAGGCCTACACCCCCTTGTAGTCATTGAGAAATTCAATACGTGGAACCCTACTCCATAAGGAGCGGGATGAAACTACAGGAGAATGCCTCAAAAGGTCAGATATTTTGTATTGAATTTCTCAATGAGTACATGGGTTGTGGGGCTGCTCATATAACCCCATAGACAGACCGAAGTCCTACAGATAATAGATTTGGGACTAAACATGAGTGGGTGATAGGATCCAATTACCCCTCTATTACATACTCTAACACTGATTTTAAGGACCGAGATTTATAAAGAGCCTTAACAATTTGAGTTATGTTCTCTGTAGACAACATCTCATGATGAGGCGCCGCCCCTTTCTTACTAACCAGAGAATCCAAATGGGAGACAATAACCTCAATAGATCAAAACAAGATCTAATAATAATGGCACCAAAGGAGGCCCATAACCCAGTCACACTGGAGTCCACCCAATCCATCATTGCCTTGGTCCAGATTTCCCTAGCACAAGAATAACAAGTGATCCACTTCCTCCGAGGCTTCTAAACACAGAGGGCGCCTCAACCGACATGTGTGAAATCTTCATTCTACAATGTCCGATCATATCTATCTCTCTTATCAAGAGCCACAAAATATCTCCACTCTAAACGACACCTTGGACTCCTAAATCAATATGCAATCTATAGTCAGGTCATCAGGGTCGAACACCAAAGGGGTGGTCAATGCCTGTAAGCCCTTTTGACCAAGAAAGTCCCATCAATCCAAGTTCAGAGACCTCAACCCCCATGTAACCCCTCAACAGTGGCAAGAATCTTGATAAACCTTGCGAATTCTTACAACACCCTCTTCTTGGAGTACTCAGATCTGAAGGAAGGGGCACGTGCCTCATCTGATAGCACCTCAATGATGCCCATGTCTTGTTCACCTCTGAAGCAGAGATTCTCAGGAAAAAGGTCGCACAAAATCGAGCATTCAGACCAATCGTCCACCAAAAAACTTATATGGCATTCCATCTCACATAATTAGTTTCAAGAATGGCACATTATCTGGTATGACAGAGCATGTAACATCTCGAGCTTAGGTCTCCGGTCCATTATCGAGGAAAACTGACCTTAACAACTTATTGGGTTCGGGCTCACTTGGATCCGTTGACAACCACCCAAAATGCTTAAGCCCAAGTTGTCAAGTGGTAATCCCCACCACTTATAACACACACCACACTTCGAGAGTTTTAGAAGTGTGACTATGTTTGCGGATTGGGGTGTTACAACCTCTCTCACTTATATTCGCAACGTCCTCGTTGCGACATGGCCTTTCACTTATTCCCAGTGATAGTGACAGACTGACAGTATTAATCCCCACCACTTATAACACACTCTCGCATTTCGTAAGTTACAGAGCACATGCCCTTCGATAATGTCGACAGAGACCAAAATCGATTATTTTCAGATTTGAAATGCCAATAGTAGACAAAAGTTCCATAAATACCTCAAACTAGACGAGAGAGAATAGTGTCACCCTCTCCCCATATTCTCATTAACCACTTAGCTAGAAGCCTAGAAAAGCATTATTCATCTCCTCAAGTTTCAACACCCCAAGGCCCCCCATTTCCCATGTTGAGCCACTGGCACCTAAAGCACCAAGGGACCCTCACAGGTATCCATGCTCTTCCAGAACTGGACCACAAGAATTATCACATCATGGACTCTGATCACACCTGAATTCCATTAGTAGAAAGAAAATTAGAACGATAGAAAGCACAGCTCAAGCAGCACAACGCGGGCCACCCCTTGACAGAGGTTTTACCTTCCAACCAACCAGTAAATGTTCCATTTTTTCCACAAGAGCATCCGGTCTTCCTTCATAAGCTTACCACTAGCTAGCGACAACCCCACACGCGAGAGGGGAAGCCTTCACTACGACATCCCAAAAAATAACACATTGGAACAGTTTTACCTTGTTCCATCATTCTTCATATATTAATGAAAAATAACAAAAAAATCTTTGGAGGTAATCACAAATAAATTGTGCCAATTTATTTTTCTTTTGAAGATAGCCAGCAGTGGTAATTGCATGAGCAGCAAGTAAAAGAGGAGCTCACCTTGCCATCCAGTTCAGAAATTGCTGCCAATGCTTCCTCCTCTGTGAGAAAGGAAACAAAGCCATAGCCAGCAGACCTCCCCGACGGGCTGTCGAACACGACCCTTGCGGATGCTGGCTTGAAACTAGCAGAAAAGAATTCCCTGAGGTTGCCGGATCTAACTTTCCATGGTAGATTAGATACATAAACCAAATGCCGAGTCTCCTTAGTTTCCGTAGGTGGCGGTGGTGGCGGAGCAGGTTTCTTGAGGCTCTTAGCATACTCAACTCTAATGATCCTGTCAAGCAACTCCTGTGGAAATCCGTAATTTTTAGATTGCAACCATGGAGTTAGGCATCAATAATAATCTTCATTTAGACATTGGCATAGGAATCGAATTTTGCAACCATGGAGTTTGGCATCAATAATAATCTTCATTTAAACACTCACATAGGAATCGAATTTTCGGATGACGTCGTCTGCCTCGTCGACGGTAACAAAGGCGTAGCCTTTGCTCCTGCCGTCCCTGTGCTTGATGATCTAGCAAGTGAAATCCATCCAATTCCACCATTTAATAGACACAACAACAATAACAGCAACGACTATTCTTACTGGGTTTTATCCTGTGAAGACTGGTAGGTGAATTTGCACTTTTTTTAATATCAAGGTTATATTCGTAAATTTCATTTAACTACATAATCTTAATTTAAAGGTCTGCTTTGAGAGTAGACACATTTGGCGAACCCCTAAATATCTTTGTTGTGTATGTTTAAATAATAACAAAAAATGGGTTCAGTTGGGTTGAACATGAAATCGGACCTCGACGTCGGAGACGGTGGCGCAATCGGCAAATAGGGTGTGGATGTCGGAGGCGGAGTAGCTGAAGGGGAGGTTGGCCACGTACAGACGCTTCTTCTCCTCCTCCTCCGCTTCCTTCACGAGGGGCCCTTCTTCCGGCACTGCCGACCGCGGGGGGTGGAGAAGGAGGGGACACCTGAGGGAATTAAATCTTGGTGGAGGGGCAGAAAATAGAATCGGTTGCGGTGCTCTTCCGCTGCTTGTGCTTCTGCTTGTGGAGGAGAATGGCCGGACCGGCGCCCAACAACTACAAGAAGAAGCAGAAGCCATTTTGGCCGACTGCTGTCCAACACCACCACTACACCTATCTATCTCCACTATCCATTAGCCACGATTCCATATTTGTCCTGAGATTTTTTTTCCTTGGGATTTTTACACCTATAACACTGTATACTTTCAATATTACATATATAACTCTCCATAACAATCATGACTTACATCCAAAATCCTGAATAATGTATACTCTTCTTTTTTATCATACACAATAACCTTCCTTGTGTGAAATTATACTGGGTTATGGGTATAAAAATCTCTAAGAATTAATCACTATTCAGGATTATGCATGTAATTCATGATTATGAAGGGTTATGTATGTAATATTTAAAGTATATAAAGTTATAGGTGCAAAAATCCCTTTTTGGTTTGCCATCTTTAAAAAAAATCGTATTGTCTCTATAGGTCCCAACTGATGAAGGATAAGTGATAAAAATGAACATGAAGTAAGTGGAGTTCATCCTTTATCCTTCAAAGTTTACCCAACCCAAGACCCAATAAAATTAATGGGATAAAGATGGTCAGGGTCCGAATTTTTTCTTCGTCTCGACCTACAACCTAGTCATGTCCGATTAATATGGGTTTGGGTACGGGTCCGACTAGACCATTAAAAAATTAGACAGGAACATGAAGAACGAAACTAGGTAGTTGAAGACACCTTTACTTGTAATGGAATGATGTGGATGGATGTCTATATGAGGAATACTTGTATGTAAAGCGTTGATTCAGAACTAACGATTCACAAATAAAAGAGTTTATTATACGAGATACACATAGGAGGAACAGTGAGAGAAGTGATACACATCGTATAACGAGAAAATTGATGTTACGACGAATATAATGAGAAAAGCTACCACAAGTTTTGTTTTAAGAGAAGAGAGTGGACAATTTTGGGTATGTAGGTAGTAACGATTAAAGACAGTATACATAACTAAACTATAATAATTTGATATTATGGATTATAATACATGGCATTTTACTGGGCCCTTATCGGTAGACCGTTGGGCTAATGAGTTTGGGCTAGGGTTGACCCAAGCTCGATCCGTTTAACTAATGGGCAAAATTTCGGCTATGTAGTGTAGTTATGTACACTACACATACCTACATAGATATAAACACACATGCACCACATATATATATGTATATGAGTGTATGAGTGTATGAAAATATGTACGTACACATGCATACATACAAACATGTAGCATATTTATGTACACGGACATACAAACATATGTAAATACATCGGATTGGTTTCGCTTGTCGCAGATAAAGAATAACATGAAGAATACTGGGATTTTAAACGGAATCCTACTCCATGAGGAGCGGGATGAAACCACGTGAGAACACCTCAGCGAACTGATGTCTCTAATGAACTTTATCATCCGATATAGGTGGTGTGAGGCTTTTTATATAGCCCCCATTGAGTCTCTAAGTCCCACAATTAGTAGATGTTGGACTAAACCACTGTATGTGGTAATTGGAACTTGGAGGGATCCAATTACCCATCACTACATGTGACGCACATACTCCAACGTTATTTGCTTTTGTATTTTTATCATTTTAAATAGAAAATTTATTTATAGTATACGTATTCTTATATTTTTATACTTATATGGTCATTAGTTAACATGATCCAAGATACAAGTACCAATACATAGAAACTGATATTTGTAGTGATACCATGGTAGAATGTAACCCATAAGAATTAAAAATTCAAAACAAAAAATAAAATTTTAAAAGTCAGACTCCAGTCATCTAAATAGTTGGCCAACTATCTGATTGGGTCGACTATTGGCCGACTTGAGGTATGTTCAGTCGAGATCCCCTCTGCACCTCCTATTGGCCGACTTGAGGCATGTTCAGTCGGACCGAATATTCAGGATAGTCGACCGACTATTGCAAAAACTGATATGTGCATATCTGTCGCGTTCCCTGCTGTAGGCTTGTCCAGATGATCTTTACCCTTCTCAGCTAATGCCATATTCATATATGGAGGTTATATTTACTCGACTAATGTCATATTTATCTATGGAGGTTTGTGAAAAGGGGTTAGTGTTCTATATATAGTGATATATACATAGTTATATTTTAATTTATAATTATTCCTTTCTAAAGGATATATTTAGAATTGTGTGTATGTAAAAGTCTATGCAATTAGGCAAATAATGTTCACGCCTAAAGTCAGATTTATATATGCAGGTATGTGAAAATTGGTTTAGGGTTCTATATATAGTGATATATAAATAGTTATATATTAATTTGGAATTATTCCTTTCTAAATGGTATATTTAGAATTTTGATTATGTAGATATGTAAGTCTATGCAACTACGCCTACATATGTATTGGACCCAAAAACAACTTTTATTTCTATCATTTAGGCCCGGATTAAGGCCTTCATATTTGGGCCACAATTTTGACCGTTGTAGTCTGGATGGGAAAATGCCAACAGTTGAAGTCTATGTCTACTGTCCATATTCGTCAGAAGCTTCGATCGGATATAATTATTTCTTTACCGTACATTGTACATTATATTTATCTAAAATTTGTCACAAAATCGAGTTTTTTGGCATTAATTTTAACTAATTTTTTTGCTTGTATGTGAATTTGTCCGGGAAAATCAGATAAAATAGTCTGCATTCAAGATCCACGCCCGGTCCAAGGCCCACGTATTTATAGAACTCTGGAGCCTGCATATTTTAATAAATTTCATTTTTCTGAAAAAACAAAAAAAATAATTTCTCTAATCCTCCACGTAGAAATCTTTTCAAAGTGTTTTCTATATATTTCACTTTGAAAAAGGATGACAGTTGTCATCGGAGTTTCCACTTGACCAATTCATGAGATTTGGGCATGTAGAGTTACATGGAAACTTTTATCAAAAAAGAGGACAGTTGCCATCTTAGTTTCCATTTGAATCGTTTTTGAAGACTCGGGAATTACAACCTGTCAAAGGACGGGGTGATGTTGGTGCCAAATCTTCCATCCAACTCTGCAAATCCCTATATGGCCTCTCATTGATTCTCAATCATTAATGCATTGCCGTTTGGTTCTATTTTCGTATCTCGTTGTGTCTATTTGAGAGACAAGTATCTCTCTGCTCTCTATTGTGAGGGAGTGAGAAAACAAACCATTCAATGCGATGGGGAAGAGAATCTCACCAGTCGTGTCTCTTCTCCTCCCTCTGTTCCTCCTGTGGCTCCACCAAGGAAGTGTTGATGTCAAGGGCGACGCGGCCTTTGTCGAGCATACGTGCAACAAGACCCCGAAACCCAGCTTCTGCGTCTCCCTCCTTCTCGCCAACTCATCCAGCCTCAACGCCGACTTGTTGGGACTTGCGATTATATCCACGGGTATCTTCAGATATATGTGTGTATATGTATTTGCAAATCCGGTCCTGTAATTGTAGCTGTTGGTATGGTAAAACTTACCGTATATTTGCTTTATGTGAAGATCATCCTATCAAGCATGTATATTTAAGCTAATCTATGGTGTCGTTATTAATGTATGATCATAATATGTTGTGCTTCGCAGGGTCACTCCTCTCGAATGCGACATTATCGCAACCGATCGTGGCGGAGCTTGCGCAGAAAGCGACGGAGCCACTGTTGAAGACGGCGCTCACCGATTGCAACTCTGAGTACTTGCTCGGCATAAAGGATGTAAAAGATGCCCTCTCATTTTTGGCTGCTAAGGATTTTTCCAGTGCCAGCACAGCTGCTTTGTCAACTCTCCAGTCGGCGTCGGGATGTCAAGACGTCTTCGACGAGTTCAAGCTCACGTACCCTCCGATACTGAGCCGATTTCATGATAGCTTCTTAAACATAACCGAAGTCGTCGAGTCGATCATCAACCTCCGTGGAGGCACTTGATGTCATTTTATTCGCATTGTTGTTGTCAAACCTGCGTACATGGTTGGGAGTATAAGTAATTCCTTTTTTCTTACAACCTCACCAAGAACATATTACTGTTCCAAGAATAAACTCTATCTGCAAAAAAAAACTCTATCTGCAGGATGCAGGTTTCGATGAAACCAACGTTACTGATGGTAGATTTGGCTTCTGTTATTAGCAAATATTGCCATCCTCGTGACATTTCCCTTATAAATTTTTATATAATTTAGGAGCGATTAAAGATTAAAGAATTAGTTACTATATAGCAATATGACAATGAATATGGTTTCCTTTTGAGAATCCGAAGAATTAGAGATAGATTCGCAACAAATGGCATTCCTCTTGCTTTTAACTATGGAAATATTTAAATCTAATGTGTCTCGTGCAAGCCTTAAGTCAAATAAATTCTATTTATTAATAACAATATCTATTCGATAAAATGTAAGGAAAATTACATTTCTGAATTAAACAAATAAGATCTCGGTGTTCAGTGGATATATCTTAGAAAACATAGTAGTGGACATATCTTAGAAATAGGGATATGTAACATAGATACTATTATTTTACTCCTTAATCCTTGAGATTGGAAACTTCAAACAAACACTACAACTTTGACTCTCCTCGCAAAGTTTCCCAAGGAAAACTAAATACCCTTACCAACATATTCATGAATTTCGGCTAATTAGTAGGGGTATTTTACGAAGGACTCACTGATTTTATTAATTAAATTGGTGATAGACAGATCTTGTGAGGATTGTTTTTGAAAACCGGAAAAGTTTAAAGTATGCGAGCAACAAAAAAAGGTATGTGTTTTTATGTAATTAAAACTATAAAATAACTATTACATATTTTATAATCAAAATATTACATCCTATATAACTCCCATAAATACCTATTCTATCTGGCCCTCAATATTCTGAAGGCTATACAATTTTCTAAAAGGTGTAACACTAATTTAAATGAAGCAACTTGACAACTTTCACTAGACTTTGAGATTTACATTTATTAGACATCTAAAACTTATTTTTCATCTATAAATACATGCCTACTTCTCTTCAATTTTTTACTTCACCACACTCTTTGTTTACTACTCAAATCCTCAAAGAGAGAAATAGTTCTTCTCCCTCATTTTCCTTCTTGAAAAAGCATCTTGAAAAAAGCGTGCTTGAAAGGAGCTTTTCCACCATCAAAAGCTTTGCATTCATTTCGGCTATTGTCTTGTAAGCTCTAAATTATTTTGATCTTCATTCATTATACTTTTATCTATATTGAGATCATCCGTTTATACTAATTGCTTCTATTGATATTCATATATATTAGTATATTTTTGTTTATAACTAGGAGACTAGAGATGACGTTTCTACTCCTATTGGAGATTATCTGTCACTACGTCTACTTCAGGGAGATTATTACTAGTCACAACTTGACTAGTACATATATTCCATTAGTTGCTTGTTGTCTCTATATTTGCCATATTGCCAGCATCTCTTTATTTTAAGGTATTTTGGTTAATATAAAAGTTTTTAAATTATTCATTAAAAGGTCGAGCTTATAAATTGAAATCAGTATATTATTCATAGGAAACATAAAAGAATTATTGGTTCTATAGGACTTATACTCACTTTGTTTGTATTGTGTTCCCTTCTAATTTTTTAAATTGAAAAGATCTACCTTATGGATTGGACAAGGTAGAGATTAAGGGATTGCACTACTCCCGTTGAAGTAGTGTGGTTAGTACAACCTACGTGTGTAGGGGTATAAAAATTCGGGATAGGAATATCCAGGTGAGAGATTTTTTCCACGTGGGTTTCCTCTATAAATTCATTGTCTACTTGTGGTTGACTGTAAATCATTGCAACGTTGGTGATTGTCATAAATCGATTAACACCCATTTCGCCGACGGAGATCCACGCCTCCATTTCCTCACTGGATCGAGCCCTCAGATATCCTCCTCTGTTTCCTCGTCGGAGATCCACGCCTCGATGCCTCATCCATACATTTCACCTAATAACGGGTCGAGGCAGCTTTTCCTCGACCCCTTGTTCTTTTCGTGCAGGTCTTGTGCTCGAAGGAGCCCTCCAGGGGTGTGATGAATCCACATTTCATCATCTTTATTATATCATTTTGGCACCAAAAACCCTAGCAAATGCCTGTAAATAGCATTAATTCCATCATCTTAGCATTCATGCATGTGCACCTATTTAGTGTATAAAACAGTGTAATTAAAGCCAAAATTATAGAATAAATAAAGAAAAGAAAAAAAGAATAAAATATTGTAAATGTTTTATGACCCAAAACCCCCGAGACCTAGGCATCCTGATGAATAGGTCGACAAGGAATAAAGTAGGGGGAGATAAGGTCAGAAATACAGATAAAATACCTATATTTATTCATCCATTCTTTACTCATTTTGGGACCTATTTTGGTTCCACTTTTTATACATCAAATAAATAAACTTTGTACATGAAAGTTGTAGATAATTTAATAAGTAAAAATACAAAATTGATTTCACAGAAAAATAATGTACAGATAAAAAGTTATGGTCTGAATAAGAATCGAAAATCCCAACTTCCCAGACCCGTATCTCACAACTGACAACTCCAAATGCAATGTACTCACCTTTAATTGTATATAGAATGAAATAATCTATCCAATGGTGGCGGTTTCGCATTTGGCGGAGCTACGGTTTGAAAGTTGAGTTTTGGACCCCTATTGTATACCTGTACTGAATAAAATATTCAATTTATTATTTATTCATTATTCTTGTATTTTCATATTTTTATAATTATGTAAATATTACTTATAATATATATTTGTACTAAAATCAGAATAAAATGCAAAGAAAATACAAAAATAAAAATACTTGTACAAAGAACACATAGGTATACTGCCTAGACCTTTACCTGTACAAAACACTCTTACATTTTATTACACATACAAAATATATCAAAAAATAAAATAAAAATATATTTGTGTACATAGAAGTATCTTAGAATTTTAGAAAATACTAAATAAAAATAATGAAAGTAAAATACACAAAATAAAAATAAAAATACTAAAATACATAGGTAATATACCTATATAGGGGTATAAAGGTAACTTGTAAAAATATAAGTCATAAAAATAAATAAAAATCAGAATAAAATACTACGTAAAATTTTAGGCATTTTTCATTTTATAACTATTAATTAATTCGACCTTTTTCTATTTTTAATTGATTTTCTAAAATCTTTATCAGGGATTTTTCCTGATTGGTCCACGTGGACCAATCAGGAGACGGTCCCAGTTGACCCTGGTCAACTGGCCGTCCTTCCCCATGTGCCTCCGTCAGAACCTCGTTTGACCCCATGTTTGCAGATTTTTCGAGGTTTCCCCTTGCATTATTTCGTGTCGATGTCTTGACCACTTTTCCTCCTCGAACATCCCTCTTGCTCGCCCAATGATCGTCTTGAGGATTGGGTCACTGTAGCGCTCGCTGCGCCTTGGTCTTTGAGCGCCTGTCACCAGCAGTCAAACCACATAAGAATGGAGCCCGACCTTCCTTGGATTTTTTGAACCCTCTTGGACCATCCATCCTCCTCCCTTTCGTGCTTTTCGGGTAGCCGGAGGTGACAGCTCCACCTCCCTGCCGTCAGGTGAGTCGAGGAAGGCTCGAGGCGTCTCCACCACCTCCGCCAACCGCCGGCGTCGAGGTACCCTATCCCCTCTGGCTCCGGCCATCGAGGGTCGTTTCCCTCTCATCTCTTTCACGCATTTTGTTCCTGGTAGTCGTAGGATCATTTCGCCCCTCTTTCCTCGCGTAATCATCCACCTAATCACGTCATCGAATACCTCGCCGGAGCGCAATTCCGGCGAGCTCCCATTTCGCCCTTTAGTCCACTCCGAGAGCCACCTGAGGTCGAGGCATTTTGCCCTCGACCTCAGTAACATTTTTGTGCAGGTACTGGAGTATATTGACGCGTCTGGAGCCATTTTGACCCTTCGCCGGAGCACCTGGAGCACCGCAACTTCCGCGTCGTCGTGGAAGAGCTCTGCCGACCTCCACGCCACTCCATCGCTTCCAGACGAAAGAGGAGACCTGCAGCAACCTCCTGGGCCCATTTTGAAGCTCATTCGTCTCCGGAGCGAGTCGCCACCGCCGGGAGAAGGTCGCCACGGCGGTCCTTCTTCCCTGTTCTTCCAACACGCCTCGTTGTCGTTCGATCAAGAGGCGGCCCCACGTCTAACGTGGACCGTCCGATCGCCAGCACCTGCCACCGTCGGATCTCATCTGAGATCTGATCTCAGCGGTCCACGGGCGAACCGTCATCGCGCCCGGAGGAGATGCCACGTGGATAAGTGGCGTGCCCTACGCCGCTGGATCGCGCCCGAGAGCCCAACCGTTGGATGTCCGCCACGCGTCATCAGCTTCGCCACCGTCGTCGGATCGCCTAAGCGAGGGTATTTTGCATCCCAACCCTCGCATGTTTTGTATTTATATTTTAGTACTGAAACTTTTGTCTGTAGTGTAATATTTTGGTAACATTTGCACAAAGACCCCCGTAGTTTACTTATTTGCGTATGGATCCCCTGCCACGTCACCTCACGTGACCTGTACACGTGAGGTGGGGGCATTTTGCAAGGGTACCCTCGGCCTTGGTTGTATTTTGTTTTAGTACCAAAACTTTGACATCATGTGTTATATTTTTTGGAAATATTGCAAGTAAACCCCCAGGTTTTTGAGAAATTACATTTTGGTCCCTACCAGGTGCGTGTGAGTCACGCGTCCTGTTGGGCAATTTACACCGATACCCAGACGGGTTTTGTAATTGTTGCTTGGCCCTGAAAATTGAATATTTAGTGTAAAACTTTGTGGAAAATTGCATGTGAGCCCCTGGATGTTTGAGAAATTGCATATATACCCCTGTCAGGCCTGTTAATTGTTTGGATGCTTGTTCTAATTATTTGACCTATTGACGGGTCCGATAATGCCAAGTTAAGAATGTGTTTTTAATCTCCGTGAGTGAAATTAATGAATGTCGTTCGTTGTAGGCGGCAATCGGAAACAGTCAAGAAATAACCATAAATTTTATTCAATTTCAATCAAGTGGTTTTTATGTTTATTTTACTTGGGCAAGTCCCAAGGTCGATCACAAGGAGGCAAAGGAACAACCTAGAGTTGTGTCTATCCAATTTTTAGTTCGGTTTTCAAGGCGGTCTTTTTTTTGGAATTTTTCAATGCAATATGAGATGCAAAATGCAAATTCGGCCTATTTTAGGGACTAAAATGTAAATTTCAATCAAACGATGTCCGAAAAATACGAAACTTGGCCGAGATGTAAAATATGATGAAATAAGTGCACTGTAATTTTTTTGGAATTTTTAGATGCAATATGATTTTTTTATGAATTTCTAAGTGCAAACAAATTAATTTTCAATATTTAATTTTAATAAATATTAAACCTACTTATTTTCGAGAAATAAAATTATCTAAGATCTATCACTAGGTAATGGATCTTAGAAAAATCCTAGACCTCAAAAATGTGGGGTTTGATACCTATTAAAAATTAAATAGTAAAATATGCAAAATGATTTTTATGGAGCAAAGTATGCATGCAAATGCAAAGATTTTTGGGCACAATGTTAATCAAAGTAATCTCTACGATATGTGATTTTTGGGAAATTTTTAGAGCAACGGTTAATTAACTATGAATTTCAGAGCACAGATTGGGCAAAATATTCAAATTTCCACAAAACAATTATTTATTAATTAACCGTAGAGCACAAAAATATCCACGATATGGCAAAATGTAGAGAATTAAGTAACAAACACAGTGCTATTTTTAAATAAATAAAACGATGTAATGTGAAGGTTTAAAATAAATGACAAAGACAGGGGTATCTATGCAATAAAAATGAATAAATAAACTGCAGAAGGTCCTATATGCAATTACCTAAATAACTGAGGGTTCCTATGCAAATTCACCAAAGGGTAACGTGCGACGCACGTGACCTGTGGCTGTTGGGGCTCTGACGCAAATAGAGAATCCTTCGGGGGTGTCTTTGCAATTTGCCCAAGGGCACGTGCATAGCGCGTGACCCCTGGGCTGGCGTGGCGGTGAAGTTTCCCACGCACGTGCAGAGCACGTGCGGGGGACCTCGGGCCTGGAGCCCGGCCTGGCGTGGCTGTTGACGCGGCGGAGAAGGCGACGTCAGGCGGAGCCCGGGTGGCGAGGGCGGCGGTTGCTGTCGACGGTGGGATCACGGAGGAGAGGCGAGTAGGTGGTGGTGCGAAGCTTCCTGGGCACTGGCGATGTTGTCGGGCGTTGTCGATGTTGGCCGGTCCCAGGAGCTCCAGGCGTGGGCGTTGTCGGAGCTTGTCGAGGACGAAGGTAGGAGTGAGGCGGCTGGAGTCGCTGAAGTCATTGCCGATGGCGAAGATGGCCGGTGGGCGTAGCTCCTGGAGGAGCTTCGAGCGGAAGTTGAAGGTCGGAAACGATGGACGTTTGGGTGGTCGTCGGCTCGACGGAGGACCGGAGCTTGGGCAGTACGGCGAGGAAGACGATGCTGCAACGATGGTCGTGGCCCTCGGATCTCGCCGGCGAGGGCCACGCGGAGCTGTCACCTCCGGTGGTGGTACTGGAGCGCAATCGGCGGATGAAGGTCTGGGGGGGGCCGGCGATGGTGTTTATATAGCAAGGGTAGACTGGCGGTGGTTGGCGAGATAGGGGGTCCGTTGGCGAAGATAGCGGAGGACCGGCGAGGCGGAGGTTGGCGGCCGGTGCGGGATCTGCGGTGGAGATTGGGGGAGGCGGTGCCAGACGATCGCGGAGGAGGCGGCGGAGATTTAGGAGGAGTCGTTGGCCACGTGGCGGTTCAACGAGAGGGCGGAGCACGTGCGGAGCACGTGCCTGGGGGCACGTGCGACGCACATGCTTCGATCTTTAATTTTTAATTTTTTTTATAAAAAACGAGATTTAAAAAGGCGAAAAATAGCTGACACGTGGCGGCCTCTGGGGCTGCCACGTGTCAGCTCCAGAAAAATCGAAAATAAAACCCTTTATAAAATCAAAAAGAAATATCAAATGACCTCGGATCGAAAAAGTTCCTTCACGAAAAGTGCTCGCTTGACGACATCTACAACTTTCATGCAGACATCAAAGCCAAAATCGGTCAAATGTAAAAAGTGAATTTTTGGGGTATCCCATGTACATAGAATACCTTGATTTTTGGTTTTCTAATTTTTTTGTCATTTTTAATCACGATAAAAAACCGGAAAAATATGGAAAAATCAAAGATAAATAAAAGACACTTAATTCTAATTTTTTTTTATTAATAAAGAAAATAAGTACAAAAAATACAAGGTCAAAAACCGCGAAAATACAATGTACAAAAGAGGCCCAAAACCCAACTTTCACATACAAGCTCCGATTCACTTGAACTTGGTCTTGTTTTGAAGGTAATTGAATGAGCATTAGTTAAAAAGTGAGTAGGATCAAATCGGACACTAGATGGGGAAGATATGTGGCTTTTAGTCCGAAAATCCTGAAACTAGGGTTTGGGTTTTTGGTCCACTTACCTGGGTTAATTATTTTTTTGTATTTTTTATTTATTCTTGTTAGCGATGTGTACACAGAGGAAGTGGTTTTGTGGTGTGCGGTATTAGCATGAAGGAGTTAAAAATAGGGGAAGTTAGGCTAATTACAGGTCATTTTTGGCTTGGATTTTTGGCTTCTTATTTTATGCAGAAATTAATGCTAAAATGTAATTCTTATGAAATCATGCCTGAATGCTAATTATGCAGAATAAATGCAGAAATATTGTTGATTTTGAGGGACTTGAGCTTAATTAATGAGACTTAGAATGGTGAATCCGAGATTCATCACCTATCATCTTAAGCCCAAAAATTCCACAAAAATAGGGTTAAGCTCCTGGATACTTATACTTTGACGCTATCACTTCAGTTTTTGCTCTCATTTTATTATATATTTATTAAAAATCAAAACATGCTTTTTGTCTACTGTCTAGCTTAGAAAATGCCAAAAAAAATAGTAAAATACCTCTAAAAATCCTAAAAAAATTACCTAGTGTCTATTATATCATATTTTAGTGTCAGTCCAAAAATCATTAAAAATCTCAAAAGAAAAAACACTAAAAATCTAAAAATACTCTAAAACTTCAAAAAATTATATAAAATCAAAGAAAACTCCAAAAAATACAAACTCAGGTTCTGTTTGTTCCATATTTTATTCTCTTTATTTGAAAAATAGAGTGAAAAATTTTAGTTGTTGTTTGCTATTTTTAACTCTTATTTACTCACAGCCATTACATTTTACACTGTTTTCTCTTATTTCAGTATTTAAAAATACCAAAAACACTTTGATAAATCCCCAAAAATCACAAAAATAGTAGAAAATCCTAAAAATATCAAAAACATTTTATTTCCGAATTTTTGGTTATTTTTGCATGTTTTTATAAATACTTTATCTAGTCTTTTATTATCTTGTTCTTATTTTCCAATATCCAAAAAGGAAAAAATATAAAATATAAAATTAGAAAAATTAGAAAATTAAAAATCAAAATACAAAATTAAAAATTAAATTAAAAATAAAAAAATATATAAAATTAAAAACCCACAAAAAAAGTATCCTTTGATTGCTTGCTTAGTGTAGACACTTGACACACGCACTCACTCACGCACATTTGTTTGAACTACCATGTTTGCTCCCTGTGTTCGAACTCTCTGCATACTTGTCACTATACACCATTTGTGCAGAGTTAAAAATAAATTTTAACTCCACATTATTTCTAATTTATTGATTTTTAGTGTGGGTTAATTGTTGATTTAGTCAATCTTTAGTGTGGTCAACACATCGACTGTTGACTCGCCTTGTGAGTTGACACGACCGCGCTCGATTTTGGCTTTATCAAATGGCGCCGTTGCCGGGGAGCAACAGCGAGTAGTTCAGTTTTGTTTGCTTGTGTTTGTTTGTCTACCAGTACTTTATTTTCCATCTCTTACATTTTTGATATAATTTGATTGAGATATTCTGACCACCCTTCTTTGACTTCTTGCGAGGGACCGCGGAGCAAGGCGGATTGCCTAGGTGACCCGAAGCAACCTTGGGAAGCGGAGCCGGCTTTCTAGGTCAAGCCGGCAGGAGAGAGTAGGAAGATTGAGAGGGAGTGATTAGTTTAGCTCTTATTTTATTTTTGTGAGAGAGTGATTCATTAATTTGTAATAATACAGGTACATTGGACACTTGGACACTACCGGGCCTAATTTCCGGGTGTTTGTTCACCCGGGGGCTCACCGCAGTTTTGATAGCGTTTTATCGTTGTCATTTTCCGGTTTTGTTTTCCTTTTTCTTTTCTTTTGTGGATTGAGCCCTTATATTATAGGTCCTGCTTGATTCGATTAGAATAGGTCCAAACACACTAATTACCTTTGCATGTTCCTATAGATCGTTGTTGGACTTAGACTAATTAAATAGTTAGCTAGTAGCTTTCGATCCACGCGCCGCGAGCTCATTCCCGAACAAGCGCTTTCTCCTAACTCAAATGTGTTGAGCAGAGGAGGGGTGAGCCTAGACCGGACACTCGGATTGGGAGTTAATAGCTAGCTTGTGGTTCTTCACGCTAGCAGTTGCCTATACTAGGACGATTTCCGCTTTGCATATCTCCATGTAGTTTAGGTTTACAAATTCTGCTTTGCATCCCGCATGGAGAGATCTGGGATTCGCTGTAAGTCTTCTTACTCTGCATGCATCATTTAGGCACAAAGGTGAGATTTCCACCTTGGTGACGACTTGCATGGCTTTTCCGCCTCTTTTCTCCCTCTGTTTTTGGAATAAAGTAGGATCAAGAAAATACAAAAATCGTTAGGCGCTTGTTTGAATCTACTCAAAAGAAGCGATAACACCAAAAAAATTAAAAAAGGGACTGCTAAGAAAACTTGACCAAAAATAAAATTAGTAATTGGATTCATTGCTTGGGGAGAGTAACACCCTCACTTGTATTCAGGTTGCATGGGAAGGTCTCCTTCCAAGTGAGGTGAGCGCTTCGTAAGGATTAGAGCCAAAAACCCAACTTGTGGTTGCCTTGTGTATCGCCTGGATTTCCGAAGTATTGGCGCTTCTATCGTACGTAGTCGAGTAGCGCTTGGTCGCCATTGGTGACTCACTATTGTGTGAGCACCGACCTTGTCCGAAGTACCAAGCTTAGGCCACGCCTTCACGGGTGTGTCTGTCTCACCGGCTGCGTCCGAGTAGGACCTTGTACGCTCACGGGTGATTCCGTTGCGAGCGAGGTCCGAAGTATCGGTTTCGCCTATCGGCTTCCTACCTCTATTTCTTTGGCTGAGTAGGGATCCAGGAAGGGTTACAAGGACCTTAAAAAGCGCAAGTTACAGGTTACACAGGAGGAAGACAAGTACGGGGATACTTTCCTGGCAGTACTCTCTCTCCTATAGGCGTAGCGTTCTAAGGACTCGTGAAAAGATAACTTCCTGAATCAAGATAAAATTGACAAGATAAAAAGCCGAACCTTCACGGCTTCACGTGTTGAGTTGGTGAACTCACCCTTGCTTTGTGTTTGATTGCTAGATTTGTTTAGGTCAAGATCAAAAACACCACACAATTGTGCGCAATTTTGTTGCATCTCATATCATCTTCTTCTTCTCTTGCATTTTCCCTGCTCTTCCCAAATAATCAAGATGCTGGGACGGAGATCTCTTAGGCCGACCTTGTCGGCACCGCTATCCAGCACTCCTCCTCATTCATCTAGGAATACCTCGGAGAGTCCGCTCTCCGAGCCCGAGTTTACATCCACCCTGTTCCCCCTCGACCACCCTTCCCATTCTCCTTCTCTCAGTCCAATTGTTTCAGAATTCAGTGCATCACAGAGTTCGGCTCATTCGACAGCACCTGAGATGGCCTCTTTTGCTTTTTCAGAAAATCCAGCGATGGCAGACAGAGGCGAGCACCCAGATGACCACGATCACCCTCCGTTCATAATTGATCAGGTGGCCATCAACAATTCCTTGCTAGCGTCCCTGGAGACCATGCAGAGACAGATCCGTGACCAGGGAACATTCATGGGTGATCTGATGAGAGAGATAGCACAGATGAGAGAGAACCGACCTGGAGGTGGTGGCGGTGGAGGTGGAGGAGGACCAAATGCAGGAGGAGGCGATCCAGACGTTGAGCGACCGCCACAGACTATCATGAGGGAACTGCACAACCCAACTGCATCCCTCACTCACCGGTGGATCAGACTCCCGCCAATCCACGGAGATTTCGAGCTTCGGCCCCACACGATCCAGCTTCTACCCAAGTTCCATGGGTTGCCGACCGAAGAGCCGCACCTCCACCTCCAGGAGTTTGAAATGATTTGCAGCACTATCCACGATCGGTTGATGACCGAGGACACCATCAAGATGATTGCCTTCCCATTCTCTTTAGTTGACAGAGCCGCATATTGGCTCAAGCACCTGGGGCAGTTCATCGACACATGGGCAGATCTCCGGACCGCGTACCTAAAGAAGTACTACCCTCTCGGCCGGACTAATGCAGCTCGAGCAATGATCAGTAACTTCGTCATGATCCCAAACGAACAATTTCATGAAGCCTGGGATCGCTTTCCAGAGCTCATCGACCGGTGTCCACATCACGACATATCCAAGCCCAACTTGGTGCAGAGTTTCTTCTGTGGGCTGACACCGGAGCTGTAGGGGCTAGTGAACGCCTCTTGCGGTGGGTCTTATTTCTCCAAGGGAGAAGACGACGTCTGGGCCATCTACGAAGGCATGGCAGAAAACTCCACAGTGATGGCCCAAGCTCGAGTCTATACTCAGCAGAAGCCCCCGTAAGGAGCGGGATCATTTCAGAGGATCGCCCGCATCGATGCCGGTCCCAACACAGTGTCAGCTGCCGCAGCCCAAGCTGAATCAGCCGCAGCCGACATGGGCATCATTAGTGAGAAGATGGACCGCCTCGAGATCCTCGAGAAGAAGCAGATGCAAGGCATGGCCCAGATGGACCAGATTGCCAAGTCCATGAGTGATCTGAAGATGCAGATCCTGTGCGTCCAGGAGGCACAAACTCAGTCTCAGCAGCCTCCCAGATCACGTGCTGACCCGAGTAGCAGCAATTCCAATCAGGCATCTACCTCGTACCGCCAGGTGAATCACATTCAGGCAGAGCTGGTTCCTTTGCTGCAGTACTATCCATCTCAACCGCCATCTTCGGACACGCAGATGGTGGTCTATCAGCCGGAGCAGCCCCTGGCCGTTCTTCCTCCACCCTCCTTTGAGCAGGACCCGTTGATGGAAGTCAATGGGATTTGGTACAACCGGTACCCTCAGCCCGGGATTCGTCGTGATCACCCCGGATTCCGTTGGGGCAACGGTGGCTCCTCATCCCAGCAGCAGCCTCCTGCCCAAGGACATCAGAACAGTCAGCCACAACAGCAACACCAGCAGCCCCAGTATGCCCAGCCGCAGCAATATCACAGTGGTCCTCGTCCCACCTATCAGGGACAGTCATGGAGGCAGTGCCAGCCGCCTCAGCAGTCTTATCCCCAGCCTCCCCCACACTATCAGCAGCCACAGCAGCAGCAGCCCCATTTCCAGCAAGGACAGCCATCCGGTTCTCAGGGTCCTACCTTTGAGAACCCCGCTCTAGATGATCTTGCCCGCTTGCTATCTGAACAGCGAGCATCTTTCAGGTAAGAAATGGATGAATTTCGGCAGGAGATGCGGGACATCATCAAAGGCAAAGCCACCATACCCGCTCAGATCGAACCTAATCCTAATAATCTAAAAAGAAAATCTGAGCAGGTAGAGTTCACAGAGGATACCTCTCCTAGTGACTATTTGAGTGACATGTATTATTCCTATTATGATGCTGATTTTGTTACTACTAGGAGCGGTAGGATGCCAGCCGACGGCGCCTCTTCTGAGCGACAACCGGATGCAGGATCAGGAGCGCCAGAGGAGCAGAGGAGCGGTGCTGATGCCGCTCATGAGGATGTTGAAGACGGTGGTGCTGAGGCCACCAATGATGGAGATCCAGACGACGGTGTTGATGTCGCAGAGCCAGATGCAGACGGTGGTGCTGATGCCACCATTTTGGACGCTGAACCAGAGTGTGGTGCTGATGCCGCAGAGTCAGGTGCTGGTGGTGGTACTGAGGCCACCACCTCTACTTTTGTTGAGCCCCCAGCTGTGATGTTGCCACATTTTGTACCTATGGATTGTGGGAACAAAAACAAAAACAAAAACAAAAATATGAATAAAGGAAAGGTTTCTGTTCAAATTATGGATCCATATGTGGTGAATGATGATTATTGTATGGATTCTCCTTCTTCACAGGCACAGGGACCTATTCCTAGGCCTCCATCTGTGGAGGCCCCTACCATCCCCTTCCCCGAGGCACTCCGCCGGGCGAAAGGGAATAAAAAAGAAAATCCCAAAAAAGACCAGCAGGTAGAGTTCGGCAATCAGATGATAGACAGATTCCATATTCAGCTGACTCTACAAGAGGCACTTGAGCACATCCCCCTCTTCAAGAAGAACCTGAAAGAGAAAACCACCATCCGTAGGAAGAGGAGGAATCACAGAGATATAATCCATGTGCTCACTCATTCCACTTGCTGCACCATCCAGAATAAGCTGCCAGCCAAGCGACCAGACGCAGGAGCTCCCTATGTCAGATGCGAGATTCAGGAGCAACAGTTTGATCGTACTCTATTAGACAGCGGCTCTTCAATTAACCTTCTTCCGGCAGCCTTACTCGACCGATTCGAGTTTGGTCCTCTTCTTAGGAGCAGGACGGTCCTTCAGTTTGCTGACAGGTCGACTAAGAAGCCGAAGGGGTTATTGAAAGACGTGGTCGTTACCATTCAGGGCCTGAAATTCTCCGTGGACTTCGTTGTGTTGGACATGGAGATCCCTGAGTCGGTAACCGATGCCCCCATCATTCTCGGACGTCCATTCTTGGCCACAGCCAAGGCAGTGACCGACCATGATAGCGGGAAGGTATGTTTTCGCGTAGAGGGCGAAACCATACAAATAGAGACGATCGAGGAGACCAGAGTTAGAGAGTTAGAGTGCTCCGAGCAGTCCAGTGAAGCAGCACAGATGACAGAGGAAGAGCTAGACATCCACCAGGTTTGTGATTTTGTGATGACTGATGACGAATCGAATTGGATAGATCCTGTAGCACCGACTCTCTCCTTGCCTACAGATTCACCATATCTCACGCTCATGGCAGTCGATAGCCGGGAAAGCACATCCCTGGAGGAGGATACATCTGAAGCTGACAGTGTTGTGATGAGTGGTGCAGATGATTTTCATTCATGCTCGTCTTCTTCTGATCCCTCGGATTCAGACATTGATTGGGATGATTTTGATGATTACTTGCCTTGTCTGATTCCTTCTGAGCCGACAACCATGACAGAGTGCGAGTCAGTGCAGTTTATTGATGATTCAGCAGGCCGCTCTTCGTTAGAGATTCATGCAGAGCGAGAGTTCTCCCATGCAGATCTGGTAGCGTTTACACAGACATATCAGAAGCCAGATCTGCCACCTCCCAGTTGTCCAGAATGAAAGCCTCTACCGCAGTCGTTGATGTACAGATTCCTTGCGGGTGAGCCCGAAATGCACCCAGTCATCATCTCATCAGGATTGACTGGAGAGCAAGAATCTCGTCTGATGGAGGTTCTTGAAAGAAACCGCAAGGCGATAGGATGGAATATAGTCGATCTCCATGGGCTGAGCCCGAATCTTTGCTCCCACCACATTTATCTTGAGGATAACGAGGCCGTCACGTGAGTTCCAACGACGGATGAACCCGAATCTTCGAGACGTAGTCATGAAAGAAATTTCAAAGTGGTGGAGCGTCGATTTCATCTATCCCATCTCCGACTCCAAATGGGTTAGTCCACTCCATGTGGTACCCAAAAAGACGGGTATCACTACAGTTGTCAACGAGTATGGAGAGGAGATCGCGACCAGAGTACCGACTTCTTGGAGGGTCTGTGTGGACTACAGACGATTGAATGAGGCCACTGCCGCAGTCGTTGAAGTACAGATTCCTTGCGGGTGAGCCAGATATGCACCCAGTCATTATCTCGACAGGTTTGACTGGAGAGCAAGAATCTCGTATGATGGAGGTTCTTGAAAGAAACCGCAAGGCGATAGGTTGGAGTATAGCTGATCTCCAGGGGATAAGTCCGGCTCTATGCTCTCATCACATCTATCTTGAGGATGACGCTAGGCCGTCGCGTGAGTTCCAACGACGGCTGAACCCGAATCTTCGAGACGTAGTCATGAAAGAAATTTCCAAGTGGTGGAGCGCCGATTTTATCTACCCCATCTCCGACTCCAAATGGGTTAGTCCACTATATGTGGTACCCAAGAAGACGGGTATCACTACAGTTGTCAATGAGTCTGGAGAGGAGATCGTTACCAGAGTACCAACTTCTTGGAGGGTCTGTGTGGACTACAGACGATTGAATGAGGCCACCAAGAAAGATCACTTCCCGCTACCCTTCATTGATCAGATTATCGAGCGGTTTGCTGGGAAGAGTCATTATTGTTTCCTTGACGGGTACTCTGGGTACAATCAGGTGGCCATTACGCCCGAAGACCAGGAGAAAACGACATTCACCTGTCCGTTTGGGACGTATGCTTTCAGACGGATGCCCTTTGGTCTATGCAACGCTCCGGCGACATTCCAAAGGTGCATGTTGTCCATCTTCTCGGACATGGTGGGTAACTGCTTAGAGGTCTTCATGGATGACTTCTCGGTCTATGGCGACGGGTTTGATGCTTGTCTTGACTGCCTAGACCGTGTGCTTCAGCGCTGCATTCAGGTCAATCTTGTTTTATCTTGGGAGAAGAGCCACTTTATGGTGACTCAAGGGACGGTCCTTGGTCATATCATCTCCAACAGGGGCATGGAGGTCGATCCGGCCAAGGTGGACATCATCAGAAAACTCAATCCGCCGTCCAACTTGCGTCAGTTGCGGTCTTTTCTGGGGCATGTCGGTTTCTACCGACGGTTCATTCAGGACTTCAGCCGAATTGCCCGACCGCTTACTGACTTGCTGACTAAAGACACCGAGTTTATTGTTAATGATAAGTGTCTTGAATCTTTTGAGACTCTCAAGAATATGGTTGTTTCAGCTCCTGTCCTTCAGCCACCCGATTGGTCTCTCCCATTCGAGATCATGACGGATGCTTCAGATTTTGCCATTGGAGTTGTGCTCGGACAGAGGAGGGATGGTTTACCTTTTGCCATTCACTACGCTAGCCGGACTTTGGATGCCGCGCAGCGGAATTACACTGTGACTGAGAAAGAGATGCTGGCCGTAGTCTTCGCTCTTGATAAGTATCGATCTTACATTCTCGGATCTAGAGTGACCATTTACACTGATCATACCGCCATCCGGTACTTAATGGCTAAGAAGGATGCCAAAGCACGTCTCACCAGATGGATCCTTCTACTCCAGGAATTTGATATTGAGATTAAGGACAAGCCTGGAGTCAAGAATGTGGTGGCGGATCATCTCTCCAGATTGGAGAATCTTGAGGAATCTGAGCCCAGCGTACCTATCACAGAGACATTTCCAGATGAGGCGATCTTGGCTGTCACCTCACTCCCATGGTATGCCGACATTGTGAATTATCTTGCTGCCAAGACAATCCCACAAGGTTGGCCCAGGCAGAAACTCGAGACCTTCCTGGCGAAGGCCAAGTTCTACCATTGGGAGGATCCCGTCCTTTATCATGAAGGAGGGGACAGTATCTGGAGGAGGTGCATTCCTCAAGAAGAGCATCATAGCGTCCTCACATACTGCCACAAGCTTGAGGCAGGAGGACATCATTCTGGAAAAAGGACAGCACAGAAGGTGCTTCAGTCCGGCCTATGGTGGCCTACTCTCTTCAAGGATTCTGATGAGTTCGTGAAGAGGTGTACTGACTGTCAGAAAATGGGAACCTGCGGACAGAGAGACATGATGCACATGCAACCCATTCACTTCTGTGAGGTTTTTGATGCATGGGGGATTGATTTCATGGGCCCATTTCCTAAGAGTCAAGGATTCGAGCATATCCTGCTCGCTGCTGATTATGTCAGTCGATGGGTTGAGTCCATCCCCGCCCGAGCCGCAGATGCTAAAACCGTTTGCAAATTTTTGAGGAAAAATATCATTTCACGGTTCGGGGTATTTAGAGTCTTGATTTCAGATGGGGGGCTCACTTCATCAATGACAAAGTCAGGGCCCTTGCAGACGAGTTCGGTATTGACCATCGGGTTGCCACTCCATATCACCCTCAGACTAATGGTCTTGCTGAAGTATCGAATCGGGAGATAAAGACAATATTGCAGAAAGTTGTCCGCCCAGACCGAAAGAATTGGTCACAGCTTTTGGACTCGGTCTTGTGGGCTTATCGGACTTCTTTCAAGAATCCATTGGGGACATCTCCCTTTCGTCTCGTCTATGGCAAGCCGTGCCATTTGCCAGTGGAAATTAAGCACAAATCTTTTTGGGCAGTTACTGAGTTGCTTCTAGATCCCGAGAGTATAGGAGACCAGAGAAGAGCTGAATTGGCAGCCCTGGAGGAACTTAGAGACACAGCCTTTTCGAACAGCCTACAGTACAAAGAGAAAGTGAAGACATGGCACGATTCGCATATCAGCCATAAACAGTTTAGCCAGATCAGAGAGTATGGTTGTTTGATTCCAGGCTGAAATTATTCCCAGGGAAGTTGCAGAGCAAGTGGAAAGTTCCGTATGTGGTCAGGAAGGTACATGACAATGGCAGCATCGACATATCCGAACCGTCATCTTCCTCTACATTCCGCGTCAATGGTCAACGCCTGAAGCTATATCTAGAACGTGATCCGCCGACCATTGACGTTGCCCCCATTCTTCTGGTATGAGATGTGTCCGTTGACTCTGATCATCTGCATCTCATACATGGTGATCAATTCCATCCTCCGCTGTAGAGATCCATTTGTTCATATCATTCTTTCGTCTGTTGATTCATTTTCTTCTTTTCTTCTTTTCTTCTTTTCCTTTTCTATCTTCTTTTTCTATCAAAAAGGTGTCGCCCTTGTAGACAGTTTTCCATACTTAGGACGTACTTTGTCCTAAGTATAAGGGGGTTGGCACCCCGAGTTGTTCTATCCTTTTCGGTCCTCTCCATTGTCTCCTCTTCTTGTCTATACTTAGGGATATTTTACCCTAAGGGGGGAGACAATCTGAGTACGATCTGTTCATTCCCACCCTTGACCCTCCCTGCGTTGTGTACAGTCTGCTATACTTAGGATTATTTGATCTTAAGTATAGGGGGGGACGGTCAACTTCTTATTGATTCATTCAAACTTGTCTATACTTAGTACGAGTTATGTCTTCTCTTTTCTCTCCGATCTATGAGGACATAGCTCAAGCTAAGTATAGGGGGTCGTATATACTACGTATATACTTTAGCCATAACTCGTACTTTCGTATTTTCCTAATAAGTATGGCTAATAATTCTTTAAAATCCATTAAAATTCTTAATAAAAAGATGTGATTATTCCTCAAATTCTTTTTGTATATACTGATTAATAAATCAGGTGAAAATGTTTTTTTTTTGCAAAATGTTTGAAAAATAGTTTGAAAATCTTTGTGAACATCTATTGAAAACTATTTTGAAGATATTTTGTTACATGTTTTCAACCTTAGTAAAAATGTGTGGTTTGTAAAAATTTCTTTTCTTTGTGTGAAACAAAATATTTGAAAAATGGTTGCAAAAATGATTTGAAAAACCTATATATACTGTTTTTGAAAGAATTTGCAAAAATGATTTTCAAATGTGTGTACATGTTTGCAAAAATGTTTGTAAAAACTATTTTGGACTATAGTTTTCAAAAATTGTCTGAAAAATTGTTTTCAAATAGGTTTGAGGAATATACACATCACACCAAAATCCATCTTATATATATATATATATATAATTGATCACTTACCCTTGTAAATTCTAAAAATCCACTTCTTATATATAAAGAAGCACTCCCGTGTACATATTTTAACCTACTTTCAGCCAAAATCTTCTTGTTTTCAAAAATCCCAAAAACATTTGCAAAATTAAAATCCAACAACATTTGAAAAATCTTTGTGAAAAAGACAAAAAATGCATATGCATACATGCATCATGTTTTTCAAAAAGCCATAAAAAGTTCAAAATTCTTGAAAAATTGCATCACAAAAATATTTTCTGAATTGCATTGCATAGCATGAGCATTTTTCGGATTGAGTTTGATAGTTGAACAAGTCTAAGTAAAATCCGGAGATTGGAGCTTGATTGGACCTTCAAATCTACCTAATAACAGGAACCTTATAGGAACTTGGTTTGAGGTACTTCAGGTCTAGTTGACTTAATTCTTTGAGGATCACGGGACTTAGTTCAATGGATTCTTGACTGCCTAAGTAGAGTAATTCGGAGCACACGCACGACTCTTGTTGATAATGACCTAACTTGGACACTTGCACCTTTCACATGGCTCAACTCAGTTGGAGTGGTGAGGGGATTGGATTTGCCAGTATGAGACACACATAAGTGGAAACACTTGTCCTCCTCTAGGGAGGGGAGTGCACCCCAACCCGTCCAGTGATTAGGAAATCTAAAGACAGGAGGCTATGGTTTGTAATAAAGCTTCAAAAGAGGGATAGTCTACTGGCTCAAGAGGAAAAACTCCTTATGTAGATGCTGCTGTATATAGTATTAAAAAAAAGTGTTCAGGCATGTACAAAAATAGAAAGCATGCAAGTATGTACAAAGTCAATAAGCAAGCTTGAGTTCCAAAGTCAAATATGTGTGCCTGCAGCAGGATGACTTGACTACACTGGTCTTGCATCCCGGGATAGGTAGCTACACTGGCTACCGTCCATTCTTCTCTTCACCCCCTCCTCTTGAGCTGGTTGCCACTTGAACTTAGAATGGAATATCCTTCTCCTCGAGGATGGAGTTGCTGGATTGGGAATCATTGGGTTGTCGTACTGGAGAAGTCAGTTTCTTTGTCATTCTAGTTGGGGAGAGCCACCATCACTTACACTGTACAAGTCAGATTCATAGTCGTAAGAGTTTGCGTATGAGTTGAAGTATTTCTGACCTGGCTATTGAGGAGACTTGAGCAGAGTTTTGGGATTCTCAGGGACTGTTGGATTTCAAACACGGATCTCACTAAGGTTCCGCCCGCACTAAAATTCCAAAGGTCTGACTTAAGCTCCAAACTTTGATTTTGCAAAGACAAGTTTGATAATCAGATAAAATCCAAGTTCTTCTTTTTCTTTTCGTTCTTCTTCTTTTGCACTTATTGCATAAGTGTTTTGCTAGGGACTAGCAAAGGTAAAGTATAGGGGGATGATGAATCCACATTTCATCATCTTTATTCTATCATTTTGGCACCAAAAACACTAGCAAATGCCTGTAAATAGCATTAATTCCATCATCTTAGCATTCATGCATGTGCACCTATTTAGTGTATAAAACAGTGTAATTAAAGACAAAATTATAGAATAAATAAAGAAAAGGAAAAAAAGAATAAAATATTGTAAATATTTTATGACCCAAAACCCCCGAGACCTAGGCATCCTGATGAATAGGTCGACAAGGAATAAAGTAGGGGGAGATAAGGTCAGAAATACAGATAAAATACCTATATTTATTCATTCATTCTTTACTCATTTTGGGACCTATTTTTGGTTCCACTTTTTATACATAAAATAAAGAAACTTTGTACATGAAAGTTGTAGATAATTTAATAAAGAAAAATACAAAATTGATTTCACAGTAAAATAATATACAGATAAAAAGTTATGGTCTGAATAAGAATCCAAAATCCCAACTTCCCAGACCCGTATCTCACAACTGACAACTCCAAATGCAGTGTACTCACCTTTAATTGTATATAGAATGAAATAATCTATCCAATGGTGGTGGTTTCGCATTTGGCGGAGCTACGGTTTGAAAGTTGAGTTTTGGACCCCTATTGTATACCTGTACTGAATAAAATATTCAATTTATATTTATTCATTATTCTTGTATTTTCATATTTTTATAATTATGTAAATACTACTTATAATATATATGTGTACTAAAATCAGAATAAAATGCAAAGAAAATACAAAAATAAAAATACTTGTACAAAGAACACATAGGTATACTGCCTAGACCTATACCTGTACAAAACATTCTTACATTTTATTACACATACAAAATATATCAGAAAAATAAAATAAAAATATATTTGTGTACATAGAAGTATCTTAGAATTTTAGAAATACTAAATAAAAATAATGAAAGTAAAATACACAAAATAAAAATAAAAATACTAAAATACATAGGTAATATACCTATATATGGGTATAAAGGTAACTTGTAAAAATATAAGTCATAAAAATAAATAAAAATCAGAATAAAATACTACATAAAATTTTAGGCATTTTCATTTTATAACTATTAATTAATTCGACCCTTTTTCTATTTTTAATTGATTTTCTAAAATCTTTATCAGGGAATTTTTCCTGATTGGTCCACGTGGACCAATCAGGAGACGGTCCCAGTTGACCCTGGTCAACTGGCCGTCCTTCCCCATGTGCCTCCGTCAGAACCTCGTTGACCCCATGTTTGCAGATTTTTCGAGGTTTCCCCTTGCATTATTTCGTGTCGATGTCTTGACCACTTTTCCTCCTCGAACATCCCTCTTGCTCGCCCAATGATCGTCTTGAGGATTGGGTCACTGTAGCGCTCGTTGCGCCTTGGTCTTTGAGCGCCTGTCACCAGCAGTCAAACCACATAAGAATGGAGCCCGACCTTCCTTGGATTTTTTGAACCCTCTTGGACCATCCATCCTCCTCCCTTTCGTGCTTTTCGTGTAGCAGGAGGTGACAGCTCCACCGCCCTGCCGTCAGGCGAGTCGAGGAAGGCTCGAGGTGTCTCCACCACCTCCGCCAACCGCCGGCGTCGAGGTACCCTATCCCCTCTGGCTCCGGCCATCGAGGGTCGTTTCCCTCTCATCTCTTTCATGCATTCTGTTCCTGGTAGTCGTAGGATCATTTCGCCCCTCTTTCCTCGCATAATCATCCACCTAATCACGTCATCGAATACCTCGCCGGAGCGCAACTCCGGCGAGCTCCCATTTCGCCCTTTAGTCCACTCCGAGAGCCACCTGAGGTCGAGGCATTTTGCCCTCGACCTCAGTAACATTTTTGTGCATGTACTGGAGTATATTGACGCGTCTGGAGCCATTTTTGACCCTTCGCCGGAGCACCTGGAGCACCGCAACTTCCGCATCGTCGTGCAAGAGCTCCGCCGACCTCCACGCCACTCCATCGCTTCCAGACGAAAGAGGAGACCTGCAGCAACCTCCTGGGCCCATTTTGAAGCTCATTCGTCTCCGGAGCGAGTCGCCACCGCCGGGAGAAGGTCGCCACGGCGGTCCTTGTTCCCTGTTCTTCCAACACGCCTCGCTGCCGTTCGATCAAGAGGCGGCCCCAGGTCTAACGTGGACCGTCCGATCGCCAGCACCTGCCACCGTCGGATCTCATCTGAGATCTGATCTCAGCGGTCCCACGGGCGAACCGTCATCGCGCCCGGAGGAGATGCCACGTGGATAAGTGGCGTGCCCTACGCCGCTGGATCGCGCCCGAGAGCCCAACCGTTGGATGTCCGCCACGCGTCATCAGCTTCGCCACCGTCGTCGGATCGCCTAAGCGAGGGTATTCTGCATCCCAACCCTCGCACGTTTTGTATTTATATTTTAGTACTGAAACTTTTGTCTGTAGTGTAATATTTTGGTAACATTTGCACAAAGACCCCCGTAGTTTACTTATTTGCGTATGGGTCCCATGCAACGTCACCTCACGTGACCTGTACACGTGAGGTGGGGGCATTTTGCAAGGGTACCCTCGACCTTGGTTGTATTTTGTTTAGTACCAAAACTTTGACATCATGTGTTATATTTTTTTGTGAAATATTGCAAGTAAACCCCAGGTTTTTGAGAAATTACATTTTGGTCCCTGCCAGGTGCGTGCGAGTCACGCGCCCTGGTGGGCAATTTACACCGATACCCAGGCGGGTTTTGTAATTGTTGCTTGGCCCTGAAAATTGAATATTTAGTGTAAAACTTTGTGGAAAATTGCATGTGAGCCCCTGGATGTTTGAGAAATTGCATATATACCCTGCAAGGCCTGTTAATTGTTTGGATGCTTATTCTAATTATTTGACCTATCATCTTAAGCCCAAAAATTCCACAAAAATAGGGTTAAGCTCCTGGATATTTATACTTTGACGCTATCACTTCAGTTTTTGCTCTCTTTTTATTTATATATTTATTAGAAATCAAAAACATGCTTTTTGTCTACTGTCTAGTTTAGAAAATGCCAAAAAATAGTAAAACACCTCTAAAAAATCCTAAAAAAATTACCTAGTGTCTATTATATCATATTTTAGTGTCAGTCCAAAAATCATTAAAAATCTCAAAAGAAAAAACACTAAAAATCTAAAAACACTCTAAAACTTCAAAAAATTATATAAAATCAAAGAAAACTCCAAAAAATACAAACTCAGAATCTGTTTGTTCCATATTTTATTCTCTTTATTTGAAAAATAGAGTGAAAAATTTTAGTTGTTGTTTGCTATTTTTAACTCCTATTTTACTCACAGCCAGCACATTTTACACTGTTTTCCCTTATTTCAGTATTTAAAAATACCAAAAACCTTTTGAAAAATCCCCAAAAATCACAAAAACAGTAGAAAATCCTAAAAATATCAAAAACATTTTATTTCTGAATTTTTTGCATGTATTTATAAATACTTTATCTAGTCTTTTATTATCTTGTTCTTATTTTCCAATATCCCAAAAAGAAAAAAAATATAAAATAAAAAATTATAAAAATTAGAAAATTAAAAATCAAAATACAAAATTCAAAATTAAATTAAAAATAAAAATATATATATATATAATTAAAAACCCACAAAAAAAGTATCCTTTGATTGCTTGCTTAGTGTAGACACTTGACACACGCACTCACTCACGCACATTTGTTTGAAGTACCCTGTTTGCTCCATGTGTTCGAACTCTCTGCATACTTGTCACAATACACCATTTGTGCAGAGTTAAAAATAAATTTTAACTCCACATTATTTCTAATTTATTGATTTTTAGTGTGGGTTAATTGTTGATTTAGTCAATCTTTAGTGTGGTCAACACATCGACTGTTGACTCGCCTTGTGAGTTGACACGACCACGCTCGATTTTGGCTTTATCAGGGTGTGATTTGGTCATCCCGGTGTTGCGCTTCCATGACCTTCCATATCTCCATCGTTGGGATCTGGACTTTCTTGAGCACTCAAGTTGCTGCGGACGATCTCTAGCATCGTTTTGGGAGTATCAGCAACCCTCCAGGTCGTCGGGGGGCATGATCTACATCGAATCAAAGCAGCCAAGTCGGGTGTTCTTCTTTGTTCCTTCTTACCACCTTAGAGTTGTCCGATCAGGGGTGTATCCCAGCCGTAGTAGCAACCACTCGATCTTGGCCCTCATCCACCGTCCGATACATACTGGGATCTAATCTGGCCGCTCTAGCGCGAAGCACTATGGCATGATCTCGACCTTTCATTACACTTATTTGAATCAGATCCAGTCGTATGCACACGCACGCGGGCTATTTTGTATACTTGACCCCCTGCCTTTTTGCTTTTATTATTTAGTATTTAAACCTTAGTCTATAGTTGTAATATTTCTATGATTTTTGCACATTGAACCTCACATTTATTTTGTTTGCATTTTGGTCCCAATCCACATCACCTCACATGCTTGTGTTGTGTTAGGGAACCGAGTATTATGCACCTATACCCTTGCAGGTTATGTATTTTTTAGTCCCAAAACTTTTAATATTAGTGTAGTAGTTTTGATAAATTTGTGTAGAGGAACCTGAATTTTTTTTATATTCACATTTATAACCCTGCCAGTACGGATAATGTATTAAATTGTGGATAAAATTTCATGTATACTATTGCACTTGTCTAATATGTTATTAAATGCTCAGAAACTTTAAGGATTGTATTTAGGTCCATGTACTACATATTTAGTTTTGTGGTTGTATTTTATTTATTAAAAATAGTTTTGTACATCTAAAAATCGTAGAAAATTTGTCTTAAGTGTATGGAAGCATAATTATATTTCTTGAGGTAGTTAAAATTATTTTCTTATTTAAAAATACAAAATATTATATTTTCTCATGTTGTACATTTAAAAAATCATGAAAATTATAAACACATTTTGAAAAAAATCAAAAAAATCATATGTGTTTATTTATGCATATTTGATTTTCTGACTATTTATTTTTGGAAAAATTCACCAAAACTCTTAAAAATCGTAAAACTTCAAAAGCTTTGTAAAAATATAAAAAATCAGTTTTATGTTGTAAAATTTTATTTATATTATATAGTAGATATTAAAAAAAGTTTTAGGTAATTTTCGGATTATTATTTATTTTAAAACTCAAAAACAATCTGGCTTAGTATTATAAATCACTTTTTTGACATTTTAAATTAATTAGAAATATCTAAAAAATTTAAAAAAAACCAAAAAAACCAAAAAATAAAATAAGAAAAATATAAAAGCATTTCATTCATATTTTTTGATTATATATAAATACATTTATAAATAGAAACATTATATAGCTTATATATAAATATTACTACTTATTTATTTATTAATAGTATTACTATTGTAAATACCTTAAATACATTAAAAATGCTAAAAAAGTAAATAGGACTAAATTATATTTTTAAAATGTATATATATACTATATCTATTATTATATATATATAACTTAAAAAGAAAAAAAATAAAATAAGAAAATATAAAAATAAGTTAAAAATATAAAATTTACAAAATAAAAACATTAAAATACATAAAAATTAAATATATTTTAAAATCCAAAAAATAGAAAATTCCTATAGAAATACACTAAATGTTATTGACAATTGTTTTGATTGTCAATTTTTGTGCCTATCCTTATTGCTTTATGTGGTCCAACCCCTACACTTACTTGTTATACACACACTTATTTTTAGGGTATAATAAATTTGGGCTCACTTGTAATTATTTCATAATCATTGTTAAGGATTAATTGTTGGATTGACACACTTTAATCGAGTGTTGATTGTTGTCAGAGCGATCGATACAGA